>CAIGRB010171466.1:10667-21605 GCA_903798255.1 Fraxinus quadrangulata | reverse complement strand
TTTTTTTTTTTTTTTTTTAATTGGTGAAAATCATTAGCAGGAACAATGTGTGCTGATTTTTTTTTTAGCGTCCGTTGATACCTCGCACAATGTGCTCCAAGTCTGCCGTCCTATAAGTTCTATTACTTTTGTGGCGATTCTTTTATCTTACTTGGTAGTATTTGCTGCTAGGGATTGTACTCCCGAGGATAGGAATTCAGTTGTTGAGTTGAGGCTGAGGTAACATCTTTTCTCCCTTTGATTAACTTAATTATTGAATTTTTTAGACTGCGGATTTTATATTGTATTATTTCCACGCGCGTAGTTAGATAAGCTAAAATTCTGTGTCAATTGATGTAGATTTAAGAAGTAAGAAGAGGGGGAATATCAATGAATTTTTCTGTATGTTTTACAGAGGATTATCTATGTACAAATGGTTTAATGACAAAGTAGAATGCACATCTTGCAGTTAAGACCCTGACTCGAGGAAAATTGGGATTACATTTTATAATTGCACAATGCCACGGACGAATTTTACAAGCTGCGTCAATTGACTTGATTATATGAAGAAGAAATGAGAACTTAAAACTCAGTTCTTATTACCATCTAGGTCTCTATCAAGTTTTGTTAAAATTGTTGGTCTAACTAAATCTGCCATCATTAAATTCATTTGATGTATGGGATTGAAGATAACAGGCCCATGTAGCTTCTCTTTTTTGACTTAGTCTGCTAATGTTTGTCAAGTGTCTCTTGTTCATGCCAGAGATTCACCACATTGCGAAGATTTACCTACATATGTGAGCAGACTGCCATTTACATGTGATTTTTCTGTGAATGTGGTGTTGATCACAAAATGAAATGATGTTTTATGCTAATGGAGTTTCGTAAAGTTTATGCCTTTTCAGGTCCTCTCTCTCTCTCTCTGAGGGATGCACTGGCGATGTTGCGCAATAAGAACTTTGTAAGCTGCTACATCTTACACTTCTAACGTAACTAGGTCATGAAAGTGACATTGTTTTGCACCTATGCTGTAACTTGCATTATTTTTATTACATTTTTCCTTGTGAAACTCCGTGATTTTAGTGATATAACCCATTACATACTTGATATAAATGCTGGAGGTTGTTTTCTGAAATGCAGCGACCGTAATTGTAGATGCACCCCTGAAACTATATAACTTTCTTTTTATATGGATGCCTTTTACATTGTAAAGTTCTGATTTTCAAGGCAAGATACTGGACTTGACCGGTAATTAATAATTTTGGGAAAAGGCTGTGTAGCTTTGAATAGCTTATAGAAAAAATATCAAAGTTACAAACCGGATGATCACTTAGCTGTAATCTAGAATTTCCAAATTGCAGACTGAAAGATTTTAGTTTGATAGCTGTTCCATTCAAGTGTACTTTATGTGTATAATAGTTCTTTTTGGTTTAGTATAACTGTTGTAATTATAAGATTTGGTCAATTGCAGTAAAGAGGAACCATCAGGAAAATTTTGTTGTGAATTAATTGATATGCAAAGGAAGAATCTCCACGGCATGAAAATGTCCTATTACACCTCATGATTTATAAAAATAAGAAGTATATATTTTTTAGAGGGCATTTCTCCTAAGCCAAAGAGTGGTGAGGTCATGGACTTCCAATTGGGGAACAGGCACTGTGCATAAACGTTGTCAAGGTTAGGCATGTAGCTCCTTTTTTCTTCAGCATTTCTTATTTTGTCTTAGATTTGGTACTTGCAATACTAGTTTATTATTGTCATGTGACTTTTTGGAGTGATAAATCCATATGCTTTTCGTTCTGTTGCCGGCCAATTTGTGTTACTAAACCTGTAAACAATAGTAACAAGCAATATTGCTTACATCTATATTGTAAGAGTTGTAGTTTGATATGTATATCATGTAAAAAACTATTTCTACCTTGCCTCATGAAATGGTTTGATTGGGTGAGCCAGAAGCCTGTAACAAATACAAGCGACAGCATGGTGTTCCATCATCTGGGTGAGTTTGAATTGATCTCGGCAAATTGCGTAACTTGTTGAACAAATTTAGTGGATCTTGCAACAGGCCAAAATGGGCATCTGGATCTCCAATCTGAGAAAGCTTCACATCGGAAAATCCAAGAGATGGCAGTAACTGATCAGGCCAATCACTGTAGAATTTAAAGACGGAGTTGGATAGTGTGGTTGCTTGCTTGTTCATGAAGTCTGCTAAGAGCACCGTGTGGGTAAGATTGCATTTGTCTGCAATAATTTTTAGCACCTTCATGGCATCAGAATGTGAGAGATAATAGAGGATGCCCTCTAAAACCCAGACTGTATCCCTTTTTGGCTCAAATCCTGACATTTGAAGCTTTTCAAGCCAGTCATCTTCTGTCAGGTCAGCTGCCACTCTTCTCACTGATTTTGCTGTCATGATTGGATGTTGATGTTCATCTTTTGAATTTGCTGCTGCCTCTAGAATATTGGTTTTCACTTGCAAAACTTCTGCATAATCGACCTCAAAAACACTGCTCTCTTTCAAGCAGCTTAGGCGATATGGTCTTGTATCCATTCCTGCATGTAAGTAGATAATTTTGGTTCAGATTTTTCTGTCATTGAAACTTAAAAGAGTTTTTTTTATACTTATATTCATGGGTCTTTCCCCCTTTTGTTGAGTAATAAAATCCTCAATTCAACTAAAACGCTATGATACTATCGTACATTAGAATAACAAATTGCCTTTGGTTGCAGACTAAGGCCCAAAAGGTTGAATGAATCCAACTGCCTATTGTGTTTGATTTCATGTGTCCCACCTATTCCTACCTATAGAGTATGTTCTCATATCCCCTGTTCCTCTTTCAATGCTTGTACTTCAGAATTCAAATTATATAAATGAAATGCAAATATCTTCTGCACGATATGTTGCCAGAACAGTATAGTATAAATGAAATGCAACTATCTTCAAAATTAAAGTATGGTATACAAGAATAGCTTATTAAAATCCATGATCTTGAGAACATATCAGTTGTTATACAAAATCTCAACCGCGTGATAAAATGCCTCAAATGATTGATGCTGTAAATTTATGCAACTCAGGAGTTATTGTTTTCTTTTTAACTTGTTATCTTGTGTATATTGAGCTTGTATGAGCCATGTATTGAGAAAGTAGAAAACTGTCGGCAGATACTTCTTATTGGCCAAAAAGGGTTGCGAATAGCCAAGGACTCATGTTTGAAGCTCCTTTATGGCATGTTTATTATGCAAATTTGCTAATCTGTTTATTATGGACATAATTAAACAGATGCAAAAGGAAATATCTTATTTGTTTATCGTGAAATGTTACGAGTCTTGGCACTCACCTGCACCTAGGAGGACAACTTGTGCTGCTCCACCACCAAAGGAACTGAGAGCTGCTTCAAGCTTTGAATCGAACCAAAGGGTTCGAACAGCAACAATCACTCCCGAAATTTCTCTGGCATTGTTAAGCCGATCTTTCTTAATCTTTTCATAAATGCTTCTCATGTATGTCTCTCCTGCAAACAGCTCTGCGAGTGGATCGTGGATCGCGTGCTTCCACAACGCTCGTCCAGCTGCTATCTGGCATGCTGATCGCCTTGAGAAATCCCATTCGCTTTCAATGGCTGCATGAAGTTCTCGAATGGCGTCACTACTCAACAAATCAGGTAATTTTAGTTCTGTCCATGGTTGCATTTCTTCAGGCATGCCATTTTCTTGATTCGACATATTTTTTCTCGAAATTGAGTGATTAGTCGAAGAGAAGAAATGAAGAGATAAACCCTTCATGCTATACATATTTGTGAATATAAAAAAGGGCCAGGCCAGGGATTGTTGGTAGGGATAAGAAAAGAGAGCCACACAGAAAACCAACGTTTGAGAAAGCACCCCAAATGTGTATATCCCACCTGCTTTTTTTCATAGGAAGAGAAAGGTGTAGAGTGAGTCCACGACTACCACCAATTCATATCCCCTGTTTTAGAACCCTTTTTCCCTCTATAACCTGTCTCTTTTGACCAGTAAATAAAGTGGCTTAAAATGGCTCCCACAAAATATGACTTCTTGTCAAATCATATGCTGCTTGCCTCTCACATATGTGGATAAAATGTACTTAGCTGACGTTTCTACTCTTTTCAACACCGAGTATTGCTTGGCCTTTGCACATCTTTCACATGGTCGAGACAACTCCCACTGTGCGCTGGGGGCTGGGTACCTACTTCTCTCCATGGTTGAGAAAAAATAAGTTATTCATATATGTGATTAATTGTTGATATTTTTTCGGTAGGACTTATCTTTGTCGTGGGACCATAGTTTTAAAAAGAATAATGTTAGCGTCGTTAGTGTTACAATACTAGTGTATGTCGTTTTAAGAGTCATTAAATGAAAAGTACAATTAAATTAATCGTATAATTTCACATTTAATTGAAAATATCAAATAATGACATATAAATTAGTGCTCTAACATTATTGGTGTTAAATAACATTTTTTTCTTTCAAAAATGGCTCAACCAGGAAACTTGCCAAGTCGGACACCAATAAGTGCTAGTTGAATTAGTTGGACAATTCAGCAAGTGTACTGATCGAAGTACGGACAAACCCATAGGTTTTTAAGTAAGCCCCCATACTAGCGTGCACGATTGGCCCGAGTTCTTTCAAAAATTAAACCATTAAATATTCGAACCCTAGACTTTTGAATGATTAATGGAAGCTATCAAGTGCCAACTACCACACTAACTTTAGCCTCAAAGTCAAACAATAACACACTCATAATTATTACTTATTATTATCCACGCATTTTATGAGATCTTCAACTATGCTTCTTATTATTCTTATTTATAAATCATTTATACATTTGCTGAAAAGATATAACCTACTGAATTATATATATTCATTTAGCATATTGTATAACACAGCAATACCAAAATCTAGTAATACATTAAATTTATATCATATAAAGAAAAAAATATATCATAATATATTATTTGCTCAGTCTAAATTTAATAAAGAGAATACTTAAAGATCTTTACTATTTTTTCCATTTGAGTTAATGTTAATATATTACTTTGTGAAATTAAATTTTAACTTATAATACGCCTTAACTTTTAAACCTAATATTTTTTAGACATGGTACAAAAATTCAAAGCTCTAGAAAGAAAATTTTGTACTTGGCAATGTAGTGATACACCTAAGGTTAAGACTTTTATGTTCTTACTAGTAGTAGGTACAAAAGCCTATCTAGGTACACAAGTTGATCGATGCCAACTCGCTGAAAAATGTGAATTTTTAAAAATTGAGACATGCTACATGTATACGGGTACACGCCCCCCTCACTAGAGGGGGGCCCACTATTATTTTATTGCATTTAGCATTTTTCATTAAAAATTTGACACAGTTAAAGTTATATACGTCACACAAAGTTTTTCAAAAAGATAATCAATTTACCTTTTCACTGAGGTCATTTTAGAAGGAAAATAGTCGTGTTCTTCTAAAGCTTGCCTTTTAGACTCTGCAAGAAGTCCATATCTATTAACTAGATGTCGACCCCAACAATGTGAATCCAATTGAAAAATATTGTGCAACCTATCACGAGGTAGTAATGGGAAAACTAGTGAGGACAGAGAAAAAAAAAAAAAAAATTCTTCGTTGTCAAATAAACCAAAAATATATAAATACAATTCTTGTTGTATTGGCTGGAGTATTGAATGTAGAATAAGAATACTTCCTTCAAACCTCAACTTGCAGCAGTATGCGAAAGATTGACATTATTTGCAGCACAAGTTTGGTCGTTGTTTTATTTCCCTTTCAAGTTTCAGCATCTCGTAAGCCCAATTGCACAAGTGGGCTCCACTTCCAGCATGTTCCAGCCCATCCTCCATATTCCCTTTGGGTTTTGCCACTTGAACATCAGGATTGACACTCGGTATACAGCCCCCTCACAATAGGGGGCTTACATCCAATAAAAAGTTCATGACCCCCTTATTGTGAGGGGACAAGTAGCAAAATTCATTCTCATTTGGACATTCTTCAAGTCTTGTGAGGGGGCAAGTAGCAAAATTCAACTTTCATGTGGTGCCTTTCTTCTGGGTACAAAAAGGGAAACCGTGCGACAGTAGCCTGCTCCACTAGAAGACCTTCCGTCTTTTTTCGGAACGAACGAAAATTTGATTACAATTTGTAGAAAGTTTGCAACGTAAAATTGAAATGCATTGAAAGTAAACTGATCATTGATTGCTTGAAAGCTTGAAATTACAATTAATGAAAGTAGGAAATTACAATGGCTGGTGCAGGGGGCGATTGTTCTAACTCCACTCATTATGCTGGAAAATATAATTTTGTCGCGGTTAAATAGTAGTCTTGTTTTTAATAAATTAAATACCAATTATATTACATTTGGATACAAATTTATTTTTGTAATTCTGTCAAAATATATTTTTGTAATTTTAGCTACATTCTCTAAAAAAAATCGTTTTTACTCAAACTCGTTTCCAGATACATTGTCTCAATTCTCAAAAAAAAAAAAAAAAAGGTCGCTATAATAAAATCTATTCTCCCAAAAATATGGTTCAAACATAGACAAATAATAATAATTTTTTATTATTCATACAATCTGTTAAGACTTACTACTATTCTTATTGCTATTCATCTTTATAAACTATTTATAAATTAGCCAAATGACACTAAATGATTTTCAATCTCATGATCGGGGATTGTTTATATACGATTTTAAATTATAAATAAATAAAAATCAGATATCGATAAGTTATTAATATTTTTGAACTTTCACAAAATATGTGAATTTAAAGTGATTTGAGAATTTACTGAGATATGAACCAGCCTGATTCATACATGATATACAGTGAAAGACTTGTACACTAACAAAACGTCATGCATAGTTTACATGAAATAGATGCATATTATTCTAATTAAATACATGGAAAAGAAAGTCAACGTTTCCATTTGATATTTGAAAATCTAAAGTAACATATTTCAAACTAAACATTAATTCAAAGCGTACAATTACTGTGCTGGCAAAAACAACTCTGCCCACCTTACGTATGCCCGTTTGACCAATTGTTTCTCGTTAATTCATTTTTTTCTCTCCCTATCAATTATACATTCTTCGATAAAATAATATTACACATAAATTTATAAATTTTTCCCTTTTTAAATCATACATTCTTTAGAAAAATTAATATTCTTCTAATGTGGAATAATGAGGACAAATGGGTGGTTGACTACGTGCTGGCAAAACCAATGAATAATGTTTGTTTACCAACTTACTTGACATCATTATTTTTATTCACTTTAAAAAATATTTTCTACATTACAAACTTGAATTTTGAAAACGTATTAGTGTCAGACCAATGTTGTTAATGATGTTTGTACACAGTTTTATTCTAAAGTATATATGATGCAAATCGTAGTGTGGTCGATTCCATTTGGGTTCTTTCCAAATTGGACTCCAACACTGAAAATATAAAATAAATCATTAAGCAAAGCACAGACAAAATCAGCCGCATAAACTGCAGATTTAAAGAAAGTCCTTTTTTAGGGAACTGAGTGTACAAAAAACACACGCTGTGTGAGGGAGATGGCCGACTTGCCCTGTTGTGAATCCAAGTTTTTTCTGTATGTGTTGATTATCATAGGACTGGTGACCTTTGCTGGGCTCATGGCTGGTCTTACTCTTGGGCTCATGTCCCTTGGCCTTGTCGACCTCGAGGTTCTCAGCAAATCAGGGCTCACCCAGGATCGTATTCATGCATGTACTGTACAATTCCTCAGTTTTCACTTTTATGTACATGTTTATTATTTATGCATCTATATGCGTCTATAGATTTTTCGAAGTTTTGATTATTTGGAAGCTAAGTTTGTGAATTTGATCATTTGGGTTTTCTGTAAAATTTTCTTTTTATTATTCACTTGGCATTTGGTGTCTATAATTGTGTCTGTGGGTTGTCCTTGATGATGATTGGTGCTTATGAAGGATTCTGAGCAATATTATTGCTTGTTGCGTTCTTGGAATGTTGCCATTGAGTTACTGCATTTATATGTAAGAACTGATGAATTCGGGAGGAGAAAAAGTTCCGAGTTTTAGGATGTAAATTTAGAGAGATTATTTCCCAATACCAAATCACAGAATCTTCTGATATCACCCCGTCTTGTTGCAATTCTCGAAATTTTCCGGCACCCTTAATCATCTTTGACCTAATTAGTTTTAGCTTGCATCAGGGTAACTAGGATGTGTATTGTCTGCATATGTTTTTGTGTTGGTAACTAATATCTGATAGGCGTCTGTGTATGTGTGGCAGCTAAAATACTTAGAGTGGTGAAGAATCAACATCTTTTGCTATGTACACTCTTGATCGGCAACTCCTTAGCGATGGAGGTTTGCAGAACATCCTTAACTTGACAATATTTGTATCTTATGTTAATGCATGATGATCTAAACCTCTGTGGTAATGGTTACGGTTTTACTTGTAGTCTCTTCCCATATTCTTGGATAAGCTCGTGCCTCCATGGGTAGCAGTCTTGTTATCAGTCACACTCATCCTTGTGTTCGGGGAGGTGCTTTATCTTTAAATAAACTATACAATGTTTGCTTTGAATCTTGCTTATCTAGTTCTTTAATTGTTTGCATCATTACATATTACAGATATTGCCTCAAGCAATCTGTACTCGGTATGGATTAACTGTTGGAGCAACTGTGGCACCCTTTGTCCAGCTTCTACTTTGGGCATTTTTCCCCATTGCTTATCCAATTAGTAAGGTAAATCTGATGTTCATGTGATTTTTTATATATTCAGCAAGGCAATTTTTTGTTTTTTTTTATCAGTTAAAAAGTCGTGTTAGTCAGTTATTTTCTCTGTTAGGACATTGACAGAAGGTTGAAAAAACATTATGATTATCCTATTTTAGGGTCATGTTTATAAAAAAAAATTATTAATACTCAAGCTACATTTTATCCATGCATTTCGAAGATTTCTATCTATTGATAATTTAAATTATTCATAAACACTTACCAAACATTCTATAATCTGGTTATAAAATATGTAGAGCAATATTACACAAGTTCTAAAGCTTTTAGGATGTTTTCGTTCTAGGTTCTGGATTGGATGCTGGGTAAGGGACATGCTGCCCTTTTGCGTAGAGCTGAGCTGAAAACATTTGTGGATTTTCATGGTAATGAGGTACAAGATCAAGTCATGGGATTCTTCAATTTCTCTCCATTTTCTTAACTTACCGATTTATTTGCCGAAGTTATAATCGGCGTGCCTTCCTTAGAGTGATTGTTTCTGCAGAAGATTGATCATGATTTCACTCTTCTTTCACGCGTAACATGGTTTATTTCTTATTCTGTTGATAGGCCGGGAAAGGTGGGGATTTGACGCATGATGAGACAACAATAATTGCTGGGGCACTCGAATTGACTGAGAAGACTGCTAAAGATGCCATGACCCCTATATTAAAGGCATTTTCCATTGATCTGGATGGAACTCTTAATTTGTGCGTTTATCACTTGCCGTTGAATCTAGTCATTTTGTTCTATATATGTCGTTTATATACTTAATTTCTCTGTGACCCTTGCACAGGGAAACACTGAATGCTATAATGACAATGGGCCATAGTAGAGTTCCTGTTTATTATAGAAGTCCAAATAACATTATTGGAATTATACTGGTAATTTATATTCTTCCTGTGCAGAATCACAATATTGGCATTCTTGGTATCACTTGTTTTAAATTGAGCATATCTGTCTTCAAAAGTTACCGATTTCTGTTTCGCTTACAGTTACACTTAGAAAATAATGAGTGCACTGTGCTACTATCCAATTCCAGTTTAAACCAATTATTTATATATCTATTTTGTGCAGGTTAAAAATCTCTTGGCAGTTGACCCTGAACATACAGTTCCTCTGAGGAAAATGTTAATAAGAAAAATACCCTGGTAAGGATAAACGTGAATTTCTGTTCCCATCACCTTATACAAACACAACTGTGATTAACTTTTACTTCTTTTGGGGCCAAAATGGTTGCTTTGAAGAATTTTATTTCCAAATCTGACAAATTGATAGTAGTTTTATGATTCTGCTTGTATGTACTTGGATAAAGCATCTTCTTCCAATATTGTATTTTGGGTCTATGGACTACACCCTCTCTTTAGGAGTGGTTGGGTTATGTTCATCCTCCCTCCCCTTACGATGCAGAAAACCAAAGAAGGTGTAAACATTGAGAATAGTCATAGTTGTTACTAATGGCTTTACTGGTTATTTGTTATTTTTTATACCTCTCAGTTCTTTGATTCTTTCTTTCTTTATTTTGGGTTTCTATCTCCATGTTACTTTCTCTCCTTTCTCATCTTTTCGTTGTATAGTATTTATCGATGTGATTAAGTTATTTAAGTTGCTTACATATCTTGTTCTTACTGAACTGTCCACTGCACTGATCTGTGCCTGAGTATCTTATATGACATTTATGTTTTGTTTTCCTTCATTTTTTCACCCATACCTCAGTTCTACATCATTTATGTTATATGTGAACCTCCTTTATTTATTTCAATTTACCTGTCTTCCCTTGCTTGGTCTGATTTCTTAATACCTACATAAATACGTAAAACTTCTGCTTTGTGATTAATAGAAGATGATAAGGTGGGTCCTATTTGCAGCCATTGACAACCTAGCGAAAAAATCCATCTCACATGATGCGGACACAACCTTAAGTAAGGCTGTTGCAAATCAAGTGACAAAGAAAAGTCCTCCATCTACTCCTGCTTTCAAAAAGAAACATAAGGGTTGCTCATTTTGCATTTTAGATTTAGAGAATTCTCCAATTCCTGAGTACCCACCCAATCAAGAAGTTGTCGGTGTAATTACTATGGAGGATGTCATTGAGGAGCTTCTTCAGGTACTCAAATTTGTGCTCGACCAATTGATATTAAGCAGCTGTTCCTTCCCTTCCCCTTCC
>CAIGRB010171448.1:5156-51807 GCA_903798255.1 Fraxinus quadrangulata | reverse complement strand
ATCATGAACGCTTTTATTATTGCTATAGTCTGGGTTGGCGGAGTGATGACTTCTAATCTCAATTTCTCTAGTCTTTTATCAAATGTTCCTGCACCGTGGGTAAAACAGCTAACTGGGATCCCATCTTTCTACTTAAGGCATCTGCGACTACGTCGGCCTTACCCGGATGGTAATGAATTGTACAGTCATAATTTTTCAATAGTTCCAACCATCTCCTATGTCTCATATTTAGTTCCTTCTGTGTGAAAAAATATTTGAGGCTCTTGTGGTCTGTATAGATTTCACACTTCCCACCAAAAAGATAATGACGCCATATTTTTAAGGCGTGAACTACAGCTGCAAGTTCCATGTCGTGCGTTGGATAGTTCTGTTCATATTGCTTCAACTGTCTTGAGGCATAAGCAACTACCTTTCCATGTTGCATCAAAACACAACATAAACCATGCTTGGAGGCGTCAGTGTAAATCACATATCCATCAGAGCCATTGGGTATTGTCAATACAGGAGCCAAAGTTAATCTTTGCTTGAGTTCTTGAAAACATCTTTCACATTTTTCCATCCACTGAAACTTTACACCCTTTCTTGTCAGCTGAGTCATTAGCCCCGCTATTTTTGAGAAGCCCTTAATAAATTTTCTATAATAGCCAGCCAATCCCAAGAAGCTACGAACATCACCGACACTGGTTGGTCTAGGCCAATTCGTTACTGCTTCCACCTTAACTAGGTCTACTTCAATTCCTCGAGCGGTAACCACGTGACCAAGAAAATCTACGCGATCAAGCCAAAATTCACACTTCTTGAATTTGGCATATAATTTCTCCTTCTTCAAAGTTTCAAATACTACTCGAAGTTGTTCATCATGTTGCTATTTATCTTTGGAGTACACCAATATTTCATCAATAAACACTATGACGAACTGGTCTAGGTACTGATGGAACACTCGGTTCAATAGGTCTATAAATACAGCTGGAGTATTGGTCAAACCAAATGGCATGACAGTGAGTTCATAATGTCCATACCGAGTCCTAAAGGCAATTTTTGGTATGTCGCTGGCCTTAACCTTCAGCTGATGATACCCCGACCTCAAGTTGATTTTTGAAAACACTGTTGCACCATTTAACTCGTCGAATAAATCTTCTATTCTTGGTAGAAGATATCTATTTTTGATAGTCAGATGATTCAATTCCCTATAATCAATACACATCCGTATACTCTCATCCTCCTTCATCAAAGAAAAGTATCGGAGTGCCCCAAGGAGATACACTCTGTCGAATGAAGCCTTTTTCCAGCAATTCCTCCAACCGTAACTTCAATTCTTAGATTTCTTTTGGTGCCATCTGGTACGGGGCCTTAGATACTGGTGTAGCTCCGGGTGCCAAGTCAATTGTAAATTTAACTTGCCTATCTTGTGGAATACCTGGAAGATCTTCTGGAAATACATCCACAAAGTCTCGCACAAAGTTAATATCATTAACAGTTGTTTCTATACGTTTAGAACCGATGATATTAATTAGGAATCCCAACACGACTCCTTCTGCAACATCTTCTTCGCTTGTAAAGNAATTTAACTTGCCTATCTTGTGGAATACCTGGAAGATCTTCTGGAAATACATCCACAAAGTCTCGCACAAAGTTAATATCATTAACAGTTGTTTCTATACGTTTAGAACCGATGATATTAATTAGGAATCCCAACACGACTCCTTCTGCAACATCTTCTTCGCTTGTAAAGCCGACACATGCCGAGGTAGAGACTCGAACTTTGCTCTGAAGAAACGAAACTCTTCATCTCTTGGTCTATGAAATAGTACTTCCTTCTCATGACATCGAATGGTTGCATGATTGAGTCCCAACCAGTCCATGCCCAAGATAACGTCAAAATCTTTCATCTCCAAAAGGTATAAATCTACCTGTAGTACTTTCCCATCAATCTCTAACTTTATAGCCTTAGTCATCTGATTGTGCAAAGAGGTCTTCCTGAACGGATGCTAACCTCTAATTTAATATTCGTTTTCACACATGCAAAGTTAGACCTAACGGCGAAGGATGCAGAGATAAAAGAATTTGTAGCACCAGAGTCAAAAAGTACATAAGCAGGTACATCGGATAATAACATGATACCTGTTATCGTGATTATAATGTTAAATCTAGCGTCATCAAGAACATAAACATGTACTTCAAACAATATAAAATACTTGCTATCACATTCGGATTCTGATCTGCCTCTGATTCAGTACGAAAACTCGAGCATTCCCTTTCTGTGCTTGTCCTGTTCGTCATCCTTCTTCTTTGGAGGCTCTGTACAGTGGAGAGCAATGTGTCTTGGTTTACCACACCAAAAATACATATTCTTTCCAATTAAGCATTCACCTATGTGGAATTTATTACATTTAGGACAAGGTGTAATACTTCCACTTGTCCTACCAATACGAACTCCTGGGCTTGGTCTTTTATTCTGCTAGTTACGTCTGTCCTTACTTTGATCATTCCACTTTCTTTTTCCTAATGGCTCCTTGCTTTGTTGTGCATACTGTTCAAATGTTGTCCTCTGATAAGAAATAGCATGATAGCATGAGCCCTCTCTAACATTTCTTGATATGAAGTGAAACGATGGGACATAATGATCATCCCAATCTCTGGGCGTAGTCCATTTTCGAACCTCCTAATCTTCTTAACTTCAGTATCCACCAAATGCGGGGCATATCTTGAGAGTTGCTCAAATTGCCTCTCGAAATTAGTAAGTGACATGTTTCCCTATCTGAGTTACAGAAACTCTGATTCCTTGAAGTCTCTTAAAGCATATGGAAAATACTTTGCCATCACTTCCTCCTTGAATTTCTCCCAAGTTCGGTTACGCTGCTCTTCAGTCCTAGTACGTGAGATAGATTCCCACCAGTGACTAACTGCTCCAACAAACATAAATTCTACGCATAGTACCTTCTATGCATCCGTACAAGCAATGTGTCGGAATATGCATTCTAGACTTCTTATCCATTCCTCAACAGCTAGTGGGTCAAAATCGCCGTCGAAAGTAGGAGACTTGTACCTACGAACTGTTCAACCATTGAGATGGTTCCAGGGACAAACGGAGGTGCATTCTGCTGTGACTATGCATTTTGTGGTGTAGGTGCTTGATTTCTGCCTGCTCAACTCTTGTACCGCTCGCAATAACTCCCGCACCAAATTCGTGTGGGTAGGTGGTGCCATTTCCTAAGCATTTAATATGAAGTCACGGTCACATACTAATACTAAGTTTGACATGATATACCTATATTATTATAATACATATCATAATTTTAGTGGGGAAACAAACATGCATGCCTTAAGAATTTAAACGCAGGCATTTAAGTTATACAAAAATTTAAATAAATTGTTTTTCTTACCCCATTACATACCTTAGAGTCTACGATGGTGGTCGATTGGTGGTCGTTGAGTGCCAAAGATCATTCAGATTCTTACATATTTAAGAATTTAAATAAGACTTTACATTACATTTTTAAATTTATCCTTTGAAAAATTATAAATAATTTATACATACCACATGAAGTTAAGGTTAATCACATACACATTTAATAAACATAACAATTAAAATTAAATTAATATATATTATTTAAAGTGACAAATCACTGTTCAAGAGGTGAACAGTGACCGCATGTAATGCAAAACTTCTTCATGTTGATATATTATTATTATTCTTATTATTACTATTATTATTATTTTTAATCTAATGAACCTCTCTTTATCGGACATTTAGACCTATGTTTGAATTTATAAAATCAAAAGCTTTCCCAACCTAGTATTTTCAATGGTAAATTCGCAGGTCATTTCTAGTCATCATTCTAATACATCAGGGAGAAGTATGAGAAATTAAAAAAAAAACAATAATTAAAGATCAATCAAACACAAGTACTGTTCAAAGTAATGACACTAGACAAAACACAGTATATAAGATTTGCGAAACAGACAAAACAAAGTATATATATATATAATTTTTTTTTTTAACACTGTTCATGTGAACAGTGATGTACAAGATTTATTTTTTCCCTTCAAACCTTCAATTTTGAAAATTACATATATGTCTACAGAAAATTAAACTTGTGCTCTGATACCAAACTGTAACGACCCAAATTTTTTAAGAGTTTAAATCGCTACTAAAACTATTTACAAGGAAATGTCCAGTTCTATTTTGGTCCAAAAACTACAAAGTGCAAAAATGGAACAACCATATAATCACAGGACACTAAAGAAAGGTACAACCAGTGGACATGTCCAATTAGAAAATGACAACTCTTTGGGTATTTGCAAATTTCCAAGTACAACGTGATTGATCCAAGTTGTGTGTCAGTGTGTGTAAGAAAATGAGAGAATGATCTATAATTTAAAATAAAAACAACTCATTATTCAAGTTGTCCTAGGACCCTTACATCATTGTCAAATATATTCTGAATAATTGCACATGATTGAAAGAATTAAATTTACGTTGTCATGTCCAACGATAGTACAATACTGAGCAATTAAAATTTCAACAAATGACTACTCAGCCACATTGACTACCCATGGCAGTTAGCAAACAAAACGAACAATAATAGATCATTTGATTTTTAGTTCCCATACGTAAATGCCTAATTACATAAAACATGTTCAAGCCTTATATAAGATATCCACAACAATAAAGCAAAAGCATGTGCTGAAAAATGAATAGGTCTTGACACATTACATCGAATTATTTCTCTTTAGTCTTAAAAATCCTGGCACCACGACTGTACCTCATCACCCGTCGACCAACGACCTGATCTAACATGTGTGGAATAGGGAAAGGGGTGAGTACATGGTAATACTCAGTAGGAATTTTTAAAAAATATGGTGCAATCCCGAATAAACTATTTAAATCATGCATAAAAAAAATCATACTGTCATCAAATCTTTAGAAAATCAGTAAGAGCTCATATCATATCATATTATTGTACCGGAATGGCCATAACATCATATCATAAAATATCATATCATAGCATATCCTTAACTTTCATAAGTATAAAATTTCATCAACATGAAAGGAAAACAATTTAAACGGGACAAACAACTGCACCTCTTTTCCTACCTTGTTAATTTAAATAAATTCGTGAAAGATGAAAATCCAAAATCACGTCCAAGCTATTTTCGTTTCTGCATGCCGGTTGCCGTGCAAGTTTATATTTTGTTGTGTTTCTACTACCAAGTTAAGCATATAGGTACATAGGCAATTAATAACCTAGATTCTAAGGAGTGGTGAATAGTGGGAAAATGTATGGGAGTGGGGAACGTGTTGGAGTGGGTAAGAATTCTCCAAAAAAGGAAATAATCTTGACTAAGTCTTCAACTAACCCTACCACTTCACAAACATACATTTTCATACACGTGCACCCTATCAATTACATCAAAAAGCAAAACTAATATAATATACAATTTACTTAAAACCTCTACAACAACTCTACACGTGTCACCTTATAAGATTAAATTCATTTAATATAAAAATATAATTTAAGGCTAATTCTTTCGACTTCGATAACTTGGGCTCCGCTAATCCAAATTAACTATTTCTCGAGCCCAAAATGCATGATTAATAACACTCTATTCAACGAGACCAATATTCATGAACTTATCATTACTCGGTCAAAATCTAAATATGACCCAAATAAAATTGAAATTCGCTATATACCATTTTGGTCGCTAACTTTCAAAACATCATGATATAGCACACAAAATTTAAATTCTGTTCTATGAAAATTTTCGGGGCATTACAGTGTAAAAGTGAGCTTCTGAGATTTGAGAAGCCTGAAGATTGTGTTATGTTAGTATTTATGTAAAACGTTATGGGTAGGAGTCTGAAGCTTGAAATATATTCAGTTATTTACAAATTACAATAACTTTAGAGCTTTTCATTTGTAACTTAGCTGAAAGAGTTCATTAGAACACGAAAAATGTTAAGTACTGATATTCATGCCTAATTTGTGGATCAATTAGGAAGTCCTTTGTTCTAATGCTTCTATCGGTAGAAGAGCTCTTATTCTAACTGGATGCTCAATAACATTTATGTGGTAGTTTTATTTTCAATTATGTGCCTGTAGATTTGATAACATTGTGAAGATACTTGAAAGTTAAAAAGAGAATTTATTCGCATCTCTGGAGTTTAAATGTATTTTTATTAAGATCTACTGTTAGCATAATGTTGTCTATTATTGCATAATTTCTGTAACTTCTACTCATTCAGTTGTAAAAATCTAATTGTTTTATATCATAATTCTAGAATTACAGCTGGTGTATTCTTCAAGAGGTATGAGAGTTACTTGTCTGCAACTAAACTTGGCAAAATAAAATACGTTAACATGATGTGATATGTAGTAATATGTTAGTTTCCCCACGTGTCCAAGGTTAAGTCCTAGTTTTGATGGTGGAATTAAAGGTCACATATTCACATTTTACCCAATCTCTAAATAAGACTTTCATCTTTTATCGTGCTGCGCCTGCTAGTATACTTGATGTAAATGTCGTTCTAGTACAAAAATACACTCATTCAAAAAACGATAGTGAAATTGTTCCTGAGACACAAAACGATATAGAAGTCGTTTCACTATGAAAATTACATTGACAAACATAACGATATTGAAATCATTTCTGAAACAGAAAACAATTTAGATATCGTTTGGCATCAAATACACACTACTACACTGATTTTCATAACAACATTGATATCGTTCATGGATCACAAAACGATATAGATGTCGTTTCAATACGAAAATTGCACTGATTAACGTGACGATATTGAAATCATTCCTGAAACACAAAACGATTTACATATCGTTTCAGTATGAAATACACACTGCTTCACAGACCTTTTCTTTGTAGTGTCAAACTCACGAAATAACGTAACGACATCCATATCATTTTAGTGTAAATTTGACGAGTTCGAAATCGTTAAAGTTCAAATAATAATAATGACATTGATATTGTTTCCTTTCATTCAACACGACATCCATATCGTTTTAGATAAAATCATAACTAAAATGTCACTTATGTCTTTTCCTTTCATATCAAACGACGATGATATCGTTGTAGTGTTAAACTCACGAAATAACGTAACTACATCGTATCGTTTCAGAACAAATTTGACAAGTTTGAACTCGTTTCCGTTAAAATCGTAACTTATACGATATAGATGCCGTTTCTTTGTATTGAAATGAAAATTATATCGTTGTAGTGTCAAACACACATAATAACATAACGACATCCATATTGTTTCAATACAAATTTTACGAGTTCGAGATCGTTACAGTTCAAATAACGCCTACAACGAACTTTATATTGTTTTCTTTCATTCGAAATGATATCTATATCGTTTTAGCAAAAATCATGACTAAGACGCCACTTATATCGTTTAATGTCATATTTGACAATAATTTGCCTAACAAATGTCCTCCATGTTCCAAAGCTATTTGCAAGCCTTATTTCCATTCAAAAATTAACCAAAGATTTAAATTGCAGTGTAACATTATTCCCTTCACATTGTGTTTTTTAGGAACTGGACACGAAGAAGATGATTGGACGTGCTAGTCAGAGAGACGGTCTCTATTTCTTGGAAAAACAAAGCAGTATAACAAGAGTTGAAAATCCCATATCTACATTATTTTTTTCTGAGTCTGCCATGTCAAACCAAAATAAAATTTAGGTCATCCATCTTTTAGAGTGCTCAAGTTGATGTTCCTTCTTTATTTAAGGGTCTTGCTTTTGAAGCCCTTCATTGTAATGATTGTGAACTTGCCAAACACAAACGTGCTTCCTTTCCAATAAGCAATACAAAAACATTGGTTCCTTTTTCTCTCATTCATAGTGATATTTGGGGACCTTGTACCATTCCAATCATTTCTGGTGCTAGGTGGTTTTTTTAATTTATTGATGATTGTACCCGAGTCACATGGCTTTACCTTTTGAAAAATAAATTTGATGTAATCACTATTTTTTCTAATTTTTACAACCTGATCAATACTCAGTTTGATGTAAAAATTAAGAGATTTTGATCAGACAATGCCAATGATTATTTCAATCAAATCCTTACTCCATTCTTTTAGAAAACAGGGATTATTTATAAATCCTCATATGTTACCACCCCACAACAAATGGAGTGGCTGAGCGAAAGAATGGTCATCTCCTAGAGATCACTAGAGCATTGCTGTTTCACAAGAATATTCCCAAACAATACTGGGGTGAAGCTGTGTTAACCGTTGCCCATCTTATTAACAGGCTCCCGGCACGTGTCCTTAGGTTCAAAAGTCCAATTGATATTCTCACAAATTTTGTTTCCAAACTTCTCTGCTTCAAACAATCTTAGTCTTCGAATCTTTTAGTGTGTTGAGTTTGTTCATGTTCACTCTTACAATAGAAGCAAATTGGATCCACGTGCTCTTCGATGCATTTTTATCGAATATTCATCTACACAAAAGGGTTATAAATGTTTTCATCTACTACTAAATTTTTTTGTCTCAGTTGATGTTACTTTTGTTGAAGATGAATCCATTTTTCAACATGCTTATCTTCAGGGGGAGACCTTGAATGAAGATAAAGCAAAGGGCATGTTTCTTCTTGACACTAGTTTTGTTCAGGCTGTCGAATATAAATCTGTTCCTAGTGAGTCCACTTCTCCATCAATCGAGTCAACCAAATCAGTTGAAATGATGAAAGATAAGGGAAATCAAGATAACATTCAGCCACTATAGGTTTATTCCAGGAATAAACTACCAGTGTCTCGACCAGTATAGGTACAATTCCCCATTCGTGTTGTTGCCCAAATTCCTGAAACCACTTCCAAACCAACTGACAGTGTCACGCCAAGTGTTGAGCCAATTGAACAAACAGATGAACATGAAAAATTGAGCACTGAAGACCTATCAATTGCACTTAGGAAAGGAACAAGAACTTGTATGAAACATCTACTGTATCTTTTCATGTCCTCTCAAAATCTATCCAAAAACCATACAGCCTTCCTAACCAATCTCCATACAATTCCCATACCAAGAAATCTAAGTGAGGCATTAGGAGACAAAAAATGGGAGGATGCTATGAAAATCGAGATAGAAGCCCTTGAGAGGAACAAGACATCGGAGTTAGTTGAATTGCCGAGAGGGAAGAGACTGGTCAGATATATGTGGGTTTTTACTATAAAATACAAGGCTGACGGCTCAGTAGAAAGATACAATGCAAGATTAGTGGCCAAATGGTACACTCAAACCTATGGCATTGATTATCTTGAGACATTTGCCCCTGTTACGAATATGAACACAGTATGGATACTTTTGTCATTAGCTGCTAATTCAGAGTGGAATCTACAATAGTTTGATGTTAAGAATACGTTCCTCCATGGTGATCTAGAAGAGGAAATTTACATGGAAGTTCCTCTTGGATTTGAATCTAAAGAGGGAATGGTGTGCAAGCTGAAGAAAGCTCTTTATCGGCTCAAACAATCACCACGAGCTTGGTTTGGGAGGTTTGCTAAGGTGATGATCTTGCTGGGATACAAGTAATGTCAAGGAGACCATACTTTGTTCATGAGACACTCATTTTTAGTTTATGTAGATAATATCATCGTAACGGGTAATGATGTAGAAGAGAGAAACAATTTGAAAAAATGTCTCTTGAAGGAGTTTGACATCAAAGAGCTTGGGAAATTAAAATACTTCCTAGGCATTGAAGTAGCGCATTGAAAGCAAGGAATTTTCATCTCCCAACAAAAGTATGTACTCGACTTGTTGAAATAAACCAGGAAGATGGGTAGTAAACCGGTTGAGATGCCGATCGAATTCAATCATTGATTATGTGATGCTCTAGAAGATCCCGTGGTAGATAGAGGATCCTATCAGAGGCTTGTTGGGAGGTTGATATATCTAGCACACACAAGACTAGATATAGCATTTGCAGTTAGCGTGGTAGGCCAATTTATGCACAATCCTAAAGAATCACACCTCAAAATAGTAAATAGGATATTAAAATACTTGAAAGGCGGGCGGGAAGAAGAATTTTATTTAAGCGAGGAACTGGCACAGGCATGACGTTAGAAGCTTATACTGATGTAGATTATGCAGGATCTTTGGTTGACAGGAGATCAACGTCTGGTTACTATACTCTCTTAGGTGGGAATCTTGTAACATGGAGAAGTGAGAAGTAGAACGTGGTAGCAAGATCAAGCGCAGAGTCAGAATCCGGATCAATGGCATTGGGAATATGTGAGTTACTCTGGTTGAAGATAATCTTAGATGACTTAAGAATAAAATGGAAAGGACCCATGAGGCTGTACTGTGAAAATAAATCAGTCATTAGTATTGCTCATAACCCTGTTCAACACGATCGAACAAAGCATATTGAAGTTGACAAATATTTTATCATGGAGAAACTAGACAGTGGTCTGATATGCACTCCATTCGTTTCAATCAAGGATTAGTTGACAGACGTACTCACAAAGGGACTGCCAAGCACTGTGTTTCAAAATATTAGCAAGCTTGGAATGGAAGATATTCATTCACCAATTTGAGGGAGAGTGTCAAATTATGTAGCTTTATTTGGAAAGATTGTGTAGTTGTAGAAAATTTTGTATAATTTCCTGATTTCTTGGAATTAGAGTTCTAGGAATTAGAGTTAGGAACATATTTCGTTTGGGAAATTTCATATTTTTAGGAGTTTCCTATTTTTAAGGAGTTTGTTACTATTTTTAATCTAGACAATTTTTTAAATATGACAGAAATTCATTATTCTCTTACGATTTTTGTCATATTCTATGGAATTAAAGTTTAAAAAATATTGGGAAGACTTACTTATGTTACATTCTTTAGCATGCATCATGAGCCTCGATATAATTTATCAGGTATTAAATATGTAATTAATCAAATTTTAAAATGTTTAACTTTTAATACACCTGTTACTTAAAAAAATTTAGAACAAACTTTATGTGAAATGTATAAATTATATGCAGAATGAATTGGTGCAAATATTAGTCGGATATCCTCTGCACTTACTCATCCCGCTGATATTGAAGAAGACAACGCTGAAATATTAAACTTATTTGAAGGCATTAATATGTATACATATGATGCAATATGTTCTTCTAGAATAATATGTCTACACTATGTAATCAGATATCGGATGCAAGTCCAAATGCATTGCCTACTGAATTACTTGATTACTTTAATTATAATATGCCTAATAATAAAACGATTAAAAAAAATCAGAAGAAGTAATTGAAAACGACGATAGCCAGTGGTTTCTGCGATTGCACAAGACCTACTAATACCTACTATTAGTACTGTAGTTTCGAAGTCTGTTTTTAGTTCAAGTAAGAGGGTTCTGTCTGAGGTCACGAGTTGACTGAAAGAAGATATTTTTGAAACATTAATGTGCGTGAATGATTGACAAGTCACTCATTTTCATTGCAAGATAAATATGTCGAGATTGTATGTCATCAGATAAGTGATATTTAATTTAATCATATTAATAAAATTAGTTATTTTATAACACTCTTTTTAATTTTTTTTAAAAAATTGTACATGCGACAAGTTATTCGTGTACAATTTTTAACTCCGCCTACTCAAAATATTAGTAGCCGATCCTAAGTTCGGATAAATGAGGAGGGTTTTATCTAAAAAAATAAATAAATAGACGAACGCGTGAGCCGAGCTTGGCCTTCAAGTA
Organism: Fraxinus quadrangulata; assembly: GCA_903798255.1. Taxonomy (NCBI): domain Eukaryota; kingdom Viridiplantae; phylum Streptophyta; class Magnoliopsida; order Lamiales; family Oleaceae; genus Fraxinus; species Fraxinus quadrangulata. Next base: position 40,098 of record CAIGRB010171448.1, on the reverse strand, counting down.
TCAAGCTGAGCATAAGCTCGGCTCGACCCATTGCCACCTCTATGTCCAGGATACTGATATAGTTCTAGAAAAATAAAATGACATTTATGTCGTTATGACAAAATATAACTATTGCTTCACTTAATGACATAAACTTGGAACTTAAGACACAAAACGATGTTGATATCATTCCAGTACAATAAATACACTAATTCGTATAATAACATGAAATCATTCATGAGGCATAAAACAATATTGATTTCATTCCATTACGAAAATTGTATTGATTTACATGACGAAACACAAAATGATATAGATGTCGTTCCAGTACAAAAGTTACACTAATTCACATAACGGCATTGAAATCGTTCTTGAGACACAAAACGATATTGATGTCATTCTAGTAAGAAAAACACCGCGTTACTAATTTTCACGATATTAAAGTCATTATAGACCAATAAAGTATCATATAAGTCGTTATACCAAAAAAATTACAAAGCAAACTCGTTACATAGGGAGTTGTGTATGCGCGTCCAAGGGATCGAAACTAATGTCTTCGTTCAATGGAGACATTTTCTTGTGCAATTTTCAAAAAAAGACGACAAATCATAAGTATCAAACCCATGAAACAACAAAAAGACACCCATATCGTTTTAGCTCAAACTTGGCGAGGTTGAAATCATTTCAATTCAAATCATAACTAAAACAACATAGATATTATTTTCTTTCATACATAACGACAATGATATCGTTATATATGAAATCTATGAAATATCATAATGACATCTATATCGTTTTAATACAATTTTAACGACATCCATAACCACAACGACATATATATTGTTTCTTTTCATACGTAACGAGAGTGATATCGTTAATGTAATCAAGTTTGTACTGAAACAATATGGATGTCGTTATGTTATTTCATGTGTTTGACACTATAGCGATATTATTGTTGTTTCAATACAACGAAATGACATCTAGGTCGTTTTAGTTACGATTTCAACGGAAATGAGTTCAAACTCGTTAAATTTGTTCTGAAACAATATTTATGTCGTTAAGTTATTTCGTGGGTTTAACACTACAACGATATCATTGTCGTTTGATATGAAAGAAAACGACAAAAGTGTGGTGTTAGTTATGATTTTAAGTGAAAGGATATGGATGTCATTTTGAATGAAAGGAAACGATAAAAATGTCATCGTTTTTATTATTTGAATTATAACGATTTCGAACTCGTCAAATTTGCATTGAAATGATATGGATGTCATTACGTTATTTCGTGAGTTTGACATTACAAAGAAAAAGTCAGTGAAGCAGTGTGTATTTGATATTGAAATGATATGTAAATTGTTTTGTGTTTCAGAAACGATTTCAATATCGTTATGTTAATCAGTGCAATTTTCGTATTGAAACGACATCTATATCGTTTTGTAATCCAGGATTTATATCAATGTCATTATGAAAATCAGTGAAGCAGTGTGTATTTGATACCGAAATGATATCTAAATCGTTTTCTGTTTTAGGAATGATTTCAATATCATTATGTTAGTCAGTGTAATTTTCGTACTGAAACGACTTCTATATCGTTTTGTGTCTCAGGAATAATTTCACTGTTGTTTTTCGAATGAGTGCATTTTTGTACTGGAATGACATTAAATACTTTGTGCCATAGGAACGAAGTATATATTATTACATGAATATTCATTATATCAAACCTTGGACATGTACAATATGTAAACTTGAAAGATATAAAAGAGCACGAAAATAAGTGAACTTTAATTATACTCAATATCCATAATCATTACAGTTGCAAATGCACTAAATAATAGTTAGGTAACATCCTAGAAATATCGAAATTTATAGGAATGAAGTCTGTGTCATTATGTGAAGCAGTAGTTATATTTTCTTGTAAGGACCTAAATATCGTTTAATTGGTCCGGAATGATATCAATATCCTGGCATGTATGATATTTAAACTTTAAAGTTTTAAAAGTATTAAAATATGTAAACTTCAATTCAATTTAACTATCCTAGACAAATAAAACAAAATAACTACATAATATCGTTAATTATGAAACAAAATAACAAGAAACAATCTAATGCTCGAAGTTTTATAACAACAACTCTGCAGCCAAATTTTTTCGTCGTATCAATACACAATCCAAACGAATTACATTTACATCAGTCATTGTTTGCATACATTCTATGTACTTGAAAGTGAATGTCCTGCAGTAAGATCTACAAAATTGTTGTGAAGTTACATTAGTTTTCAACACTAAATAATACAGTACCTAACAAATATAATATTTGTCATCACTTGTGACATGAAATTTTATCAGAAAAGGTATAACCTGTAGGGGCAGAAGAGTGAATATTCCATGCATTACTTCAACAAGTAGTTTTGTTATTGTGCCACGTGAACACTAGATTCCATTCCATGGTAATTAATGAAGGGATAGAGTATGATTATACCATACAATGCACTTGTGAAAACTGTTTTTATACAGTATAAATTCTACAATGTGCCAAATAGTAAAGTAGGCACTGAAAGCATTTACTTCCATTCACATCATGTTAGGTAAGAAACAAATGTACACATTCAATATTTTCCAACCATTTACCGTTCAATGCATGACAAAACAAAGTAGAAGCACAGATCTATCTTTCCACATGACGGAGACAAACAAACTTTTGGTTAGTTGGTAATTGAAAATAATGCACAGTTCCCCACCATAATAGACAAATGGAAACAATAACTTCCATAACCATCGGCAAAATAGAAAAATCGACACATTAATTTTCAAGGCAGATGGGTGACAAGGTTATTAAATAAAACAAAATCAGAATATTCGAATACAATCTTCTAAATCAGTAATAATTTTACAACTTCATTCAACCAAACTATTTTCATCATGTTTGAGGAGTGCTTATAAACAATTTAAATTATAAATACATAAAAATGAATGGTGAATAAGTGGGTAATACTTGTAAATCTCAAATTTGACCAATTATAAAAAAGTCTATAAACATTAGCCAAACATATGTAAAGCATGTAGCACTTTTATAAAAAGAACATTTGCTATGAAATCAAATCAATCAAATATACAAAAGTGAACAAGATATTCAGTAATTAGACAAAACATCAGTCATTCCACTAAACCCAATTTATCCACTGCTTGAGAGCTCAAAATTCCACAAAATAACTTTAGCAAGCAATACAATCAATCAAAAAATAATAAAAATCATCCTATGGATCCAGATGAAATGTCCTTCTATTTTTTGCAATTGACATCCTTTATGAGAAAATTTAGAACAGTAAGTGTATAATATATAAGAATGGATGAAATGAGTATTAAAATTTTTCTACGTCCACACATCCAGATGCAATGAGAATAATATCTAGAGTTTTGGAGAGTCCCATTTCCTATGAACTTAACATTTAAAAATACAAAAAAAACTTACATTGATTTAACCGAATGTATGGATTTCTATGAACTTTAATATTCAAAATCCTAAATGGGAGCTCATTGTGGGTTTGGAAAAGAAGAATACAAATTTCGAACCTCAAAACTTTCCCTCAACAATCGTAGCCTTGGTAGATATCAATGTTTTCGTTCAATTCAAAGTCTTCCATAACCGTCGCCCTCACAGAAGGATAAGATATGATTTTTGATGTCAAAGAGAAAAAGAGTTTTGGGAATCTGAAGAAAAAGACAATTTTTGGGAATCTGAAGGAGAAGAAGGTTTTCCATTTTAATTTGGGGAAGAATATGATTTTTGACGTGAATGAAAGACTCAATTCATTCTTCAATTTGATTTTACAAGAGAGGTTTAAATGGTCTTTTCATACTTTTAAATAATTAAATTTTATTTTAGTTTAGAGAATTTAGTCAAATGCCATTTACACAAACGGAGATTGAAGGGTGGCCATTTGAACTCATTCCCCCCAAAAATTACCAGTTTGAGAAAATTGCACCTAGGTAATTGAAATTAAATGACGCACATGTAGGAGTTAATTTAAAGGATTTAGCTGAAGTACGAAACATTTGACATAGGGGTTGACACCACCCTCACACTTGCACGTGAGTCCCAACTTGAATAAAAAAACGCCGACCTCTCATGTGTGTATGTGTTTCGTCACCATTTATGTAATCCATTATGTTTTTGTAGCAAGACCCTAATTTAAAACTATTTTTGAACATTTATGCCATAGTTGCTCCACGTTCTTTATTTTAACATTTTTACCTCCTTAATTTAAAGGTAATTAATATATAACGTTCTCACTTTTTATTATTATTGTAGAAAACATCACAATCTTTCATTTTTTGACATTTTCATCCTTATTTTCACCTTTCGTTGCGCAAAAGGTCATTTTCATCAATTTTCTCAATTAAAAATGGTAAAATGAAAAATATACAATTATCTTTAAATAAAACAAAAATAAAAAGAACAAACTAATTACAACTATAGTCCTAATTTTTTTTAAAGTACAAATGAGTCCCAAATAAATTATTAAAAGGTTAATTAGCACATAATGTTCATAACTTTCACTATTAATGTGAAAAACGTTCATATCTTTATTTTTGGACATTTTCATCTTTAATTACACATTTGATTGTACAAACTATCATTTTTATCCACTTTTATTTAATTTCTCAATAAAGAGCTATGAAATGATGAATATACCCTCCTATTTAAATTTAAAACAAAAACATTAATTGCAACTATTCCAATTTTTTTAAAAATGTGCAAACGAGTCCCAAATAAATTATTAAAAGTTGGAAATTAAATCTTTTAAAAAAAATTGCAAACGAGTCAAAAATGAATTATTAAAAATTTAGATTTAAAAAAATTACAAATGAGTCCCAAATAAATTATTAAAAATTAGAAATTAAATTCTTTTTTTAAAAAAGAAGTGCAAGCGAGTCCCAATTAAATTTATTTAAATTTTAAAAAATTAGAAAGTGTAAACGAATCCTAAATAACTTATTAAAAAATTAGAAATTTTAAAAATAATTTTCTTGAATTTAGTTTTTTAAAATGAGAGGATATATTCATTATTTCACAACTCTTTATTTAGAAATCAGATGAAGATAAATAGAAATGATGTTTTGCGCAATCAAAAGTGTAATTAAATGTTAAAAAAAAAAAAGGGTAATGGACGTTTTTCGCTATAATAGTGAAATGTATGGACATCATGTACTAATTACCATTTTAATAATTTATTTGGCGACTCATTTGCGCTTTTAGAAAATAAAAAATTGGGACTATGGTTGTAATTAGTTTTTTCTTTTTGTTTTTATTTAAAGAGAATGGTATATTCGTCATTTCACAATTTTTAATTGAGAAAATGGATGGAAATGATATTTTGTGCAATGAAATGTGAAAATAAAGGTGAATATGCCAAAAAAATGAAATGTAATGACGTTTTCCACAATAACAGTAAAATGTGAAGACGTTATGTACTATTTACCATTAATTTAAATTAAATATCATGTATTCTTAATTATTAAGGTAAATTGATCCCTTCAAATTTCATGTAATTTTTATTTCTAAAGACTGGGATTAAATATCCTTATTTTTTATGAATGTAGGATTTTATTGTCCAGTTTAAACAATTGATCTGAAAGTTTATGAAAAAGCCTACACAAGTCAATCATACAAAAATAGTGAAATTTAAAGATAAAATTGACACAATCTTTATATTTTTGGACAAATTTCACAATTCGTCAATTTTCATAATCAGATCAAAATCACCAGGATAATCAAGAATCTTTCAATCAAATATCTATACATAATCACGTTCAATTAATTTGTTATAATGTGAATTTGTGATAGAACCATATTGACCAGTCAATCATAACTTGTACCCTAACTCAAGTTGACACTTGTAGTGACCAAGTACATAAGTGTATTTCAAACCAATCAATCTTCTGAGATTGTTTCGGTAGATAGAAAAATATGTGCGTTTTCATTTTATTAATTTGAATACTCATTGTGATGATTCTTTTTTATTTCCTTCTAAAAGTACAGTCTTTCAAATTCATGGAATTGACTTTCACGTTGTTATAGGGGTAGATCTTCTCTCATTATTTATGTTCATTATTAAAGACAGCTTCACACACCTATGATAATAGTCCTCTCATCCAATGAACCTATCTGTTAAAACAACACCATCTCATAGAGTAGTGAGACATAGATACTGACCATGGGTCCACACCTAAATTCTTGAGAACATAAATATGACAACTCAATCAGTAGATAGGCACAATTAAACTAGTCACAATATCCTAAAGGTGTACTTATCTTATTACAATTTACCACAAGATATGATGAGCACACTACACCGATTAGATAATTCAATTTCATCTCAACAATACCAATCAGAAACTCCCATCATGTGATATTTTAAAGAAAAGCCCTTGTTATCTTTTAAAAAAAAAAAAACTAGAAATTATTTTTTTATATAAAAATGCAAACACTTATCATATACACAAGGAGAACACACACAACAAAAAATTACGTCAAAAACAGTTTAATGTAGCAAGCATATGCCCGCAACTTTTTGTAAAGTTTCAAAACTAACATCATTTAAAGCATCCGTAAGCAAATCAGTCAACTGCCCTTCAATATGTATGTGTTCTAGGACAAAACATATTCTTCTCAACCAAGTCACAAATATAAATAATGTCTAATGCCAACATATTTTGTCCTAAAGTGTTGAACATGATTCTTAAAGATATTTATAACACTGATGTTATCACAGAGCATAATAATAGAACTTCAATCAATAATATAGTCACTGAGCATTTCCTTCATTCATAGTAGTTGAGTACAGCAATTAGATGCATCATTATTTTCAGCTTTTGTAGTAGTTAAATATACGGAGTTTTGTTTCTTACTCCACCAAGCAATAAGATTGTACTCATGTATAAACATCCTCCAATTGTGTTTTTTTTATCATCCATGTTTTCTACTCAGTCAGAATCAGTATATTCTGCAATTTGTGAATTTGAGTAATTAATATACCATAAATCAAAACTTGAAGTGCTATTGATGTATCGAATAATTCATTTCACAGTAGCCAAGTGAGATTCTTTTGGTTTAGTTTGATATTATGCACGGACTCCAATATTGATGGCTATATCAGGATGACTTGTAGTCAGATACACAGGCTACCATCATTCTCCTGTATGAGGTAGGGTCGACATCCTTGTCCTAGTCCTATAGATCTTTAAAAAATGTGGTCATGTAAGTCTTGACTTTCTTGGTATTCTCTAGACCAAATTTCTTTACCTGATTCCTTGCATACTTCTCATATGAAATGAAGATCCATAACTTATTTGACCTGCAAGCCCAGAAAATAGTTAAGTTCACTAAGCATACTAATTTCAAATTTCTTTTGCATAAATGTAACAAACTTCCTGGATTTTATTCAGATGTAGATCCAAACACAATATCATCTGCATAGATTTGTGCCACTGTCAATCCAAATTTGAGATATTTGATGAACAAAGCCTTGTTATCTCTCCCTCTCTTGTATCCATTCTCAAGCAGAAACATTGTCAGTCTTTCTGACTATGTTGCCATGATCATCAGACTTATCTTTAAAGATCCATTTTGTTCCAATAGCATTTGTGTCCTGTTGTCAGGTACTAACTTCCTTACATTGTGATGAGAATCACGTAGCAACGAACACTACCCAACCCACAACAAGATTGAAGATCCTAAGAAAGCCTAAAGGATAATCCCGATTTTGAGTTTGAACCAAGAATTAATGAACCAAGCAACCAAACAAAAATAGAGTTTGAATGACCTCTTGATTACACAACGCATGATCCACACCCGATGTTGAATGCCACAAGAATCCTCCTGATAAGTTCAAATTGTTCTAAGAAGAACGAAGTTAAAAAGCACAATAGACTCTCGAATATATCTCAATAATAATTTGTCAAAATGTCCTTACATTGAAAAATAACTAAGTATTTATAGAAAAACCCTAGATTCTAGTTAAAATCGGAAATAACTAAAAAAGATTACAAAATATCGCAATAAAATAGAATTCTAGTGTAATAAGGAAATTCGCGAAAAAGGAAATTTTCACCTAGCTTTTTGAACTATGCGGCCGCATAGAGTAATTCTGTGCCTATGTGGTCGCATAAAATAAGTCTTCAGCCTCCGTTTTGTTGCGGTATGCATGCATGTGACCGCATGCTCCTTTCTACTATGCGGTCGCATAGTAGAAGATTTTGGTCTCCGTCTTCGCTTGTTTCTATCACATTGATCCAAGTGTTTTCCGACCTCGATCCCAACATGAAACTTGCCTATTTTTTCGTGTAGATCATGACATCATCTATCGTTGCTTGAACATGTAATCCCATCGCCTCTTTTACCCCCTTTGATCTCAACGTGTCATTAGACCTCCTTAGATATTCAACAAATCTGGCCCTGAACTCGGCTTCATAGGGGTCGACTCTTGGATCATATCATCACCTTCCTCTTCAAAAGGATTCGTCCTCAAATCTGCACCTGCATCGAAAAGATAGAGATTAGACACATTAAAAGTTGCTGAAACATTATACTCACCCTAAAGATCCAATTTGTAAACATTGTCATTGACTTTCTCCAAAACTTGAAATGGACCATCCCCTCGTGGCTGCAACTTTGATTTCCTTTGTTCTGGAAATCGTTCTTTTCTGAGATGTACCCAAACCCAATCTCCTGGTTCGAACGTCACGTTTCTCCGACCTTTGTTTGCTTGTGACGCGAAGTGTTTATTTTTGCTTTCAGTTTGCAACTTTACCTTTTCGTGAAGTGATTTCACCAACTCGGTCTTTCTTTTACCATCTAAGCTACCACATTCATTCACAGATAAAGGTATTAAATCCAAAGGTGTTAGTGAATTAAAACCATAAACAATTTCAAATGGTGAAAACGATGTACTAGAATGTGTGGCCCTATTATATGCAAATTCTATAAAATGTAAACATTCTTTCCAACTCTTCAAATTCTTATTGACTACAGTGCGTAATAATTGTGTCATGGTCCTATTCACTACTTCAGTCTGACCATCGATTTGTGAATGACAAGTTGTTGAGAATATAAGCTTAGTGCCTAACTTACACTACAAAACTCTCCAAAAATGACTCAAGAATTTTACATCCCAATCAGATACTATGCTCTTAGGTGGCCGATGTAAACGTACTATTTCCTTAAAGAATAAATCAACAATATCAGTGGCATCATCGGTCTTATGACATGCGGTATAAAATGTGCCATTTTACTGAATCTATCTATCACCACAAATATTGAATCTCGTCCCTTCTTAGTCCTAGGTAAATCCAAAACAAAATCTATCGAGATATCAACCCATGGTTTATTAGGCATAGGTAACGGTGTGTATAAACCATGAGGTAAAATCTTAGATTTAGCCTACTTACAAGTTATGCATCGACTACAAACTCTTTCAACATCACTTTTCATCTCAGGCCAATAAAAATGCTCCCGCAACATTTCTAAAGTCTTTTTAACCCCAAAGTGTCCCATTAATCCACCACTACGTGTTTTCCTTACTAAAACCTCTCACATTGAGCAATTAGGAACACACAACCTATTTTCCCGAAATAAATATCCATCATGATTAAAGAACCTATCTACTACCCATTTAGTACATGATACATGAATATTTGAGAAATCTAAATCACTAACATACATGCCCTTAATATACTCAAAATCAAGTAACTTAGAACTAAGATAAGTCAGTAGTACATACCTTCGTGACAATGCATCTGTCACCATATTTTCCATACCTTGTTTATACCGAATGACATAAGAGAATGTCTCTACAAACTCCATCTACCTTGCATACCTTTTGTTCAGCTTGCCTAGACCTCGTAAATGCTTCAATGATTCATGATCTGTGTGTATCACAAACTCTTTAGGCCACAGGTAGTGTTGCCATGTCTCCAAGGCTCGAACAAGTGAATATAACTCCTTGTCATATGTGAGATAATTGAGCACTGCTCCATTTAGCTTTTCGCTAAAATAGGCTATATGTCTTTTGTCCTGCATCAAAACAGCACCAATACATATTCCCGACGCATCACATTTAATCTCAAAAGTTTTATCAAACTTAGGAAGTGCTAAAATCGGTGCCTTACACAACATATTCTTAATTGTCTTAAATGCATGCTCTTGTTCATCACCCCAATGAAATCCAACACTTTTTTTTAACAATCTCTGTAAGTGGTGTAGTAATTGTGCTAAAATCCTTTACAAAGCGCCTATAAAAACTAGTTAACCCATAAAAACTCCTAACTTCAGTGATGCTTTTAGGCGTTAGCCATTCTTTAATAGCTTTTATCTTCTCCTCATCTACTTCTACCCTATTAACACCCACTACAAATCCTAAGAAAACAACATTTTCCATGCAGAATGTACACTTTTTGAAATTAGAGTAAAGTTGTTCATTTCTTAAAACCACAAGTACATTTTTAAGATATTCTACATGCTCATTTAGGTATTTGCTATATACTAAGATGTCATCAAAATGCACACCAACAAATTTACCTATAAAAGCAAGCAAGACATGATTCATCAATCGCATGAAAGTGCTCGGTGCATTAGTGGGTCCAAATGGCATTACTAACCATTCATAAAAACCATATTTAGTTTTAAAAATAGTTTTCCACTCATCACCTTCCCTCATTCGAATTTGGTGGTATCCACTTTTAAAATCAATTTTACTAAACATACAAGCACCATGCAATTCATCCAACATATCATCTAACGTAGGAATAGGATGACGATACTTTACCGTTATGTTGTTGATGTCTCTGCAATCCATGCACATCTTCCAAGTTCCATCCTTCTGTGACACAAGTAGCACTGGAACGGTACATATACTCATGCTCCCCTTCACGTACCCATTGCTCATCAAGTCCTCCATTTGCCTCTGAAGGTCATTTGTCTCCTCGAGGTTACTTCTATAAGTTGGTCGATTTGGAATGACAGCTCCAGAAATGAAGTCAATTTGATGTTCAATGCCCCGAATGGGTGGTAATCCACTAGGCATGTCCTCCAAAAACACATCTTCAAATTCCTGCAGCAAAGAGATAGTCAAACTAGGGAGGGGTGTGTTAGGTACCTCAAAATTGAGGAATGATTCCTTATAAACCAACAATATCATTTGCTGTCTCTCATTTATCGCATTTTTCAACTCACTCTCTTTTCCAAAGAAATTTACTTTCGACTTTTCTCTCCTCTCAGAAGACTCTCTTTCTTTTCCCTCATATGGCTTCCCCCTCTTTCGCTCTCCACTAGCCACCTCAATATTTTCTCTCATGCTCACCATCTAACTATTTTCTTTCTTTTTTTCTAATTCTTTTACTCTCCTTTCCTTGTCATTTCTCAATTTGATTTGGTCTTCATTCACTTGTGCCGGTGTTAATGGTGCAACGGTAATGGACCTCCCATCCTTAACAAAACTATAGCAATTCTTGTCCCCATCATGAATGACTTTCCTATCATATTGTCATAGTCTACCCAACAAAATATGCCCCACTTGCATAGGTACCACATCATACATAACTTCATCCTTATATCTACCAATGATAAACTAATCAACACCCTCTTATTCACTTCAACTTCCCCACTATCATTCAACTGTTGTAACCTATATGGCCTAGGGTGTCTCAATAAAGTTAATCCCAATTTCTCTATAAGATTCATGCTAGCTACATTAGTACAGCTACCCACATCAATGATCATGCTACATACCGTATTGTTAACGTGGCATCGTGTATGGAATATGTCCTCCATTTGCTGCTCCAAGTCATCTATCTTGATTTGAGTGTTAAGAGCTCGCCTCGTGACCAATAACTCACCAATAGGAAATTTAGTATCTTTCCTTCTTCAAACTCGTCCAATGCCAACATGCCTTCGTAATCTTCTTCATTGTCACTCAACACCTCTCCATTGCGCACAATCATCGTCTTTTTATTTGGACATTGAGAAGCAATTTGTCCAGTTCCCAAACCTGAAGAACTTGATATCTCGATTTCTAGCTGGATGTGGCTCTGTTTTGAGAGTTGTTCTGCTAGCCCCATCATCTTTTCCCTTTGATGGTTCAATTCTTCATTTTGCTACAACTCCATCACCTTTGTTATTCCACCTCAGTTTCCAAGATGAATTAGAACCCGAAGTACCCACTGGTTGCCTAATTTTTCCCTTCATTTTCAACTATTTCTCCACCTTCATGACCACATGCAACATATCTTCAATTTCTACATAATGTTGCAACTCTACAACATTAGCAATGTCTGTATTCAACTAATTTAGGAAACGACCCATGGTAGCTTCCCGATCCTCTTNGGTAATCCACTAGGCATGTCCTCCAAAAACACATCTTCAAATTCCTGCAGCAAAGAGATAGCCAAACTAGGGAGGGGTGTGTTAGGTACCTCAAAATTGAGGAATGATTCCTTATAAACCAACAATATCATTTGCTGTCTCTCATTTATCGCATTTTTCAACTCACTCTCTTTTCCAAAGAAATTTACTTTCGACTTTTCTCTCCTCTCAGAAGACTCTCTTTCTTTTCCCTCATATGGCTTCCCCCTCTTTCGCTCTCCACTAGCCACCTCAATATTTTCTCTCATGCTCACCATCTAACTATTTTCTTTCTTTTTTTCTAATTCTTTTACTCTCCTTTCCTTGTCATTTCTCAATTTGATTTGGTCTTCATTCACTTGTGCCGGTGTTAATGGTGCAACGGTAATGGACCTCCCATCCTTAACAAAACTATAGCAATTCTTGTCCCCATCATGAATGACTTTCCTATCATATTGTCATAGTCTACCCAACAAAATATGCCCCACTTGCATAGGTACCACATCATACATAACTTCATCCTTATATCTACCAATGATAAACTAATCAACACCCTCTTATTCACTTCAACTTCCCCACTATCATTCAACTGTTGTAACCTATATGGCCTAGGGTGTCTCAATAAAGTTAATCCCAATTTCTCTATAAGATTCATGCTAGCTACATTAGTACAGCTACCCACATCAATGATCATGCTACATACCGTATTGTTAACGTGGCATCGTGTATGGAATATGTCCTCCATTTGCTGCTCCAAGTCATCTATCTTGATTTGAGTGTTAAGAGCTCGCCTCGCGACCAATAACTCACCAATAGGAAATTTAGTATCTTTCCTTCTTCAAACTCGTCCAATGCCAACATGCCTTCGTAATCTTCTTCATTGTCACTCAACACCTCTCCATTGCGCACAATCATCGTCTTTTTATTTGGACATTGAGAAGCAATTTGTCCAGTTCCCAAACCTGAAGAACTTGATATCTCGATTTCTAGCTGGATGTGGCTCTGTTTTGAGAGTTGTTCTGCTAGCCCCATCATCTTTTCCCTTTGATGGTTCAATTCTTCATTTTGCTACAACTCCATCACCTTTGTTATTCCACCTCAGTTTCCAAGATGAATTAGAACCCGAAGTACCCACTGGTTGCCTAATTTTTCCCTTCATTTTCAACTATTTCTCCACCTTCATGACCACATGCAACATATCTTCAATTTCTACATAATGTTGCAACTCTACAACATTAGCAATGTCTGTATTCAACTAATTTAGGAAACGACCCATGGTAGCTTCCCGATCCTCTTCCACATTCGCCCTGATCATCAAAATTTCTATCTCCTTATGGTAGTCTTCCACACTTTTCGACCCTTGATATAAATCTTGTAATTTTTGGTGCAGCTCCCTATAATAGTGACTAGGTACAAAACGCTTGCTTATGATACTTTCAACTCATCCCAAGTATTAACTGCTCGCTCCCGATTCCTCTTCCTTGATGTAACCACTTGATCCCACCAAGTTATAGCGTAGTCAACAAATTTTAGAACTGTAATTTTCACCTTCTTCTCTTCCGAATAATTATGACAATCAAATATTAACTCCACCTTCTTTTCCCACTCTAGCTAAGCCACCGGATCACTCATTTCTTTAAACGGTGGAATTGACATTTTAATATTGCCCATATTTACATCCATTTCAACTCCAAAACGACTTCACCCCTTCTTTCAAACTTATCGTATCTACTTCTCATCCTACCTATATCACCCACCATCGATGTACCAACATCCATTTCATTACTAAAGCCATAATCATTATGCACATCCATCCTAGGCTCCCGCCTACCTAGTCTCCTTGCATTTGATTGTTCCCTGTGAAGATTTGCCACCGATGTATCTAACCTATCAAGCCTTTTACTCACATCCCCAAGCACCCGCTCAAACCGCTTTATGACATCATCCACCATGTAGTGTTGATTCGACTGCATGTTTGAATTGGAACCTTCTCTATCTGACATCCTAATTCTATTAAATTTCTGCATCGCAAATGATCACTCGTGTATCACTCACTTATTGGAGTTTTCCCTCTATTAATTTTGACACTCTGCCTTTTACCACTAGTGCTTTCGCCCAAGTACTTCAAAAAATAAGGTGAACTCAACCAATATCATATTCCCATAGATCCAACCTAGTGTTGATTACGAATTGTGATAGAAGAAAGAAAAGAAAAAAGGATGAAGAATGACTCAAGACACGAAAGAAGTGAAAGATAAAGAATGAATTGTAAAGGACTATTCAAGCATGAAAAATAATGGAATAAATTTGGGAATGATCATCTCTTCTTTTTTTTTTGCTCAAAGCTGTAATTTAAACCGCTGAAAATTTTCCAGTAATAATAATAAATTTTTTTCGTACCGTAGGGATGAACATTAACTTTTTTTACCTCAAGAATTCAACTATAAATCCAGCAGACTTGTAAAAAGTCCAAAAAATAACTTCGACTTTTTTTTCAATTTTTTGGATCAAAGCGCAAGAAATACGACGGACTCGAAAAACGTGAAGAACAATGGAAAAAAAAAGAAAACAAAACAATAAACAATAAACAAAAGATATAATTTTGATTATTTTGGAGCCTTGCTCTAATACCAAACTGATGAGAACCATCTAATACCAAACTGATGAGAACCACGTAGCAACGAACACTACGCAACCCACAATAAGATTGAAGATTCCAAGAAATCCCAAAAGATAATCTCGATTTTGAGTTTGAACCAATAATTAATGAACGAAGCAACCAAACAAAAACGGAGTTTGAATGACATCTTGATTACACAACACGTGATCCGCACCCAATATTGAACGCCATAACAATCCTCTTGATAAGTTCAGATTGNATATCTCAATAATAATTTTTAAAAGGTCCTTACATTGAAATATAACTAAGTTTTTATAGGAAAACCCTAGTTTCTAGTTAGTACCTAAAATATCACAAAAAGATTACAAATTATCGCAATAAAATAGAATTCTAGTGTAATAAGAAAATTCGCGAAAAAGGAAATTTTCACCCAATTTTTTGAACTATGCGGCCGCATAGAGCAATTCTATGCCTATGTGGTCGCATAAAACAAGTCTTCAGCCTCCATTTTGTTGTGGTATGTATGCAATCGATCGCATGCTCCGTTCTACTATGCGGTCGCATAGTAGAAGATTTTGGCCTCCGTCTTCGTTTGTTTCTATCACATTGATCCAAGTGTTTTCCGACCTCGACCCCAACATGAAACTTGCCCCTTTTTCCGTATAGATCATGACATCGTCCATCGTTTTGCCCCTTTTTCCGTATAGATCATGACATCGTCCATCGTTGCTTGAACATGCAATTCCATCGCCTTTTTTATCGGCTTTGCTCCCGAACGTATCATCGGACCTCCTTCGATATTCAACGGATCTCGCCCTGAACTCGGCTTCGTCGGGCTCGACTCCTGGATCATATCACATTGTTTCATTCAAACTGAACCAGCTTTCCTTTATTACAAGAACCCATAACTCATTTCCTAGTGGTTTAATATGTGAGGTATAGTACACATTTCCAAGTTCAATGGCAAATTTCCTTGTAGTCACATACCATTTCCAAGGTCAGAAATCACGTTATCCAATGAATGAGTCCGTTAAATCCAAATAGGATGGTGCCTTATGTTCTATAGTTCATTATCTTCCTCAATGGGTCAACCCCTCCATTAGTTGGCACATGATCATCATAACAGGGTACTGGAAGCTTTGTCTGACTATTACTACCTAAATTTTCACCACTGGAGCCATTCTATAAAGGAAGGAATTAACACTACTTGGTAAAATAGGTTCTTTTTAATCAATTTCAAACTATCTGTTAGAGTTTGTAACAATTCAAACGATCCCACTATTACTATCTAATTTTGTAATACAATTTTCCTGAATATTCTTCCGGATCTTGAATCTAAGGTTCATTTGAATAAGAAGAAAAGTCATTAGTGTCATCAATTTTAACATTGATCGATTCAATGATATTTTGAGTCTGAGTGTTGTAGACTCTATAAGCTCGATTATTTTTTTCGTAACTAATGAATACTCCATTATCACTCTTAGGATCAAACTTTCTCAAGTGTTCCCTACCATTCAATACATAGCACTTGCTACCAAACGTATGAAAATATTTTAGATTTGGTTTTCTTCCTTTCCAGATCTCATAAGGGATTTCTGAGATACTTGTTTTCAGGATACACAGTTTAGAATATAGCAAGCAGTATTTACAGTTTCAACCCACAATTCAACAGAGTTTCTTATTGTTCAACATTACACTAGCTATCACTTGTAGGACCTATTCATCCTTTCTACCTTACTATTTTACTAAGGGGTTTTAGGGGCTCAGAACACATGAAAAATACCATACTCTTCATAGAATTTTGAGAAACTAATATTTTTAAATTCTTTTCTATGATTACTACTAATTTTTACAATTTTAGTCTCCCTCGAAATATTTCTAAGTAATCAATCTTTGATACAAAAATGTTAATCTCTTAAAAACATTAGACTTTTCCCTTATGAAGTCTACCCAAGTATATCTAGAAAAGTCATCTACACATACACTCACACACACACACACACACACACCCCTAAATATACCTTTTACTACTGAGACTTTTAGTCTAAATTGGTCTCATCAAGTCCATATGTAAGCAATTTAAGTTTGTGAGAGGTGGTAAGAATATAACCTTGTTTGTACGCAGTTCTTGTTTATTTAATTTTTTTTATCTGAACAACAGACACCTTTAGATTTTTCTATGAATTTAGGAACTCTTGTTGCTGTATTAAATTTAGTAGTCTGATTAGGTCTCTATAGTTCAAATTTCCCAACCGTTTGTGCCAAAAATCTGTAGAGTCGGATTTTGAAACATAACATGTAATTTCATATTCAATTGGATAACATTTATCACTAGACCTAGCATCACACAAGACACAACTACCATTATTTTTTAAAACTTTGCATGAATTTTTTTGTGAATATGATAAGATCATCATCACAGAGTTAACCTACACTAATCAAGCTTTCTTTTAAGTCAATAACAAACAAGACATTATTTAAGATAGGGTGCCCATCAATCAAAATGGTACCAACACCTCCCTCAATTTTACTTTGAGCCACATCTCCAAAGGTAACTAGACCACATGCATGACTCTTGTAGTTGGTTAGAATGTAATAATTACTAGTCATGTGTCTAGAGCAGCCCCTATCAAAATACCAAAAGTTAGGCACAATAAATTCATATGCTATATTGACAGTATAGCAACTAAAATCACTCTTTCTTACATAGACTTACCTTATTCTAGCATTATGATTGTGTTTTAAAGTACCAGCAAACAGTGAAGTAAATTGTGTCCATGTATACCACATAAACTACATCTGATAGTGTGTTGTATTTTACCTTTTGGATTTTCAAAGTGATACTTTACTTGTTTACCTGATGGCTTGATCTGAATCAAGTTTTTGGAGTTAATTAGAACATCTTGATTGAGTTAGACACTAATATAACCCGTTGTCTAAAATTGGTTCCTTAACTGTAGTTTAGAGGTCTGACTTGTCAATATATTAGATCTGATTTTTTTGACAAACTTCAACTAATTAGATTCATTCACCTTTTATCCTTCATAACATAAGCCCTCTTTGATGCTCGATGTTCTTTCATAGTTAAGGACTTCACTTAGGTGGGCAGATCCAATGGTTAGTTGATTAAATCTTTCATTGGTGTGATTTAGCTCGACAAGTAGCTATACGACTTGATTTTCCCCATGTATTAAGAGTTTGGTTAGAGTTTCTTTTTAGTGACAATTACAACCCTTTCTTCTTCAATGAACTCCATCATAGAATGAAGGGTGATATTTCTTTCTTGTTCAATTTCTAGATTTTCTTTCATGGTGCACTCTGAACACGTACGACTTGTTCCTGTTGTGTCTCTAACTAGTGAGTCTATAACGCAAGCAACATTTGTAACGAGTTAGAATTAGACTGTAGGTTGACAATAAAAGAGGTTACCCGATTATGATCAGTTGTGTCCTCTTTGTTTGACTTTGATTCTTCGTCTTCATCTTTACTCCATGTAATGTTCACGACTTCGGGACTTTTTCAGTGTGTTAGCACATTCGGATGCTGGAGTTCTTTTCATAAATGTAGGTGGATTTTGTCTTGAATTGTTAAAGAATTTCTTCTGTTGTGATTGAGATTTTGAATTATTTCTTTTTTTTTATTATTATTGTTATTCAAGAATTTTTTTTTTTTTTTTAACTATTTGGTGAGCATGGCCATATATATTCATCAATTTCACTTTCCTTATCCTTAATATCTTCTTCAACAAGTTTTCCTTTGAAGGCAACTCTGGATCTTTTTTTTTTCTTTTCTTCTATGGAAATGCAACTCATATGTAATCAAAGAACCCACCAATTCTTCTCCTTTCATGATTTCAATATCTTTGCTTTTTTTTCTATGGCAATTACTTTGAAATGATATCAATCAAGTTAAGATCTAAAGATCTTCTTCACTATCTTGCTTTTTGAGTACTTTTTTCCCAACATTTGTGTTGAATTGGTGATGTCACTAAGTTTTGCATAGAAATATTTGAATTGTTTATCTTTTCTCATTGTTAGTTGTTCAAACTCTAAGGTGAGCATTTGAAGTTTGGATGATTTCATAATGGAGGTTCCTTAATGAACGACTTGTAGTATATTCGAAACTTGCTTAGCCACTTTACATGTAGGGATCAAACGAAATTGGTTAGAATTCACAAATAAGAAAAATAGCATTTAAGGCTTCTGAATTTCAACTGACATTATTAAAATCTATAGTAACCCACTCTTTAGCCTTTTTCTCTCCCTCTTTCTTTCTCATTTTTAGTTCACAATGAGTACTTTATATCCATACATGATAAAGTTACAAACCTTTTCATTAAGGGATTAAACATAAACATGCATTCTAATTTTCAATTGGAGTAGTTCTTCCTAACTAGGACAGGACAAGAGGTCTAAGGGTGCTCAGTCCATCTCTAGGTTTTTCCTGGATCACACTTTTTTAAAGTGAACAAGATCTGATACCAAGTGTATATTCTAAAACCTAGATAAATTAAAAATGAATTTTAATTTCACTATTGTAACTCTAGGCAACAGGCGGTCAGAACTTACTACAATCAGTTTCTAACTGTTCTGATTGATCCATATCTAGGTTTTTCCTGAATCACACTTTTTAAAAGTGAACATGCTATGATGCCAAGTGTAAATTTGAAAATCTAGATAAATTAAAAATGAATTTTAATTTCACTATTGTAACTCTAGGCAACAGGTAGTCAAAACTTACTACAATTAGTTTCTAACAATTCTGACTACAATGTGTAAGTTGATATTGTGTTCGAGTATTTTGAACGAAGTACAAAATTTAATTAACAGATTAGAAATGTGAACACCAGATGTAATGTGGTAAAATCCGAATGGAAACATCCATAGGCCCCCATACCATGGGTAAAACAATCCACTAATTAATTGATCAAAAATACAATAGTATCCATTTTTTTAATTTCGTAAAATTAAAAAAAAAAAAAATCGAAGGAACTAGAATAACTCTCTTTGTATCTTCTTCTTTTAACTTGTTGATAAAATGAAATCAAACCTATTGATTTGACTTTATCACCACTTTCCTATTATGCTTGACGGTAACCACCAATTGAATTAAGAATCAATATCCTTAACTTCACGCCAAACTGTTTGATCAATCTACGTGATTGAACATTCAGCACAAGTTATGTTGTGCTCTCCAAATACATGAAGAAGACATTGGCTTTGAAAAGTTCAATTAAACATCACTCTATATAAACACGCTTGAAGACGGTTGCATTGCTCGTTGCTAGATCACAGACAAAATTAATTTTCCAAAGCATAATTCCTTTTTTGATTATTTACTTTACTCATAGGTAAGAAAATTATCAAAGATAACAATTAATTCTTAACTTAACAATAGTCTTTAAACATAGTAAGAGAATTAGTATACAAGATAATATACCAAAATATTTTCTAGATTTGTTAATAGGATAAAATAAGGAAAGACAATATTAATTTAATCTAGCCTTCTATTTACCTATTAAATAAATCTGAAAATATCTAAGATGGTAAAGAATCTATTTTTACATGAGCTATAATGTTAACAAGAAAACATATCCTGTTATATAGAAAGCTATAAAAATCACAACCCAAAGATTCTGGTCGAGACACTTACCATTCGGTCAGTCAGTACTAGATTTTGGTAGAACCAATAAAATTTTCTCACAATTTTGACAATTAACTTTCCAAAGTATGACAATTAAAAATTACAAGTACATTAAGAAAGTCAATAAATACAGTTTGTAAAAATATAATATATTTTTCCCGCATACACTATTTTTTATTTTATTTTTCCTTTATTTTTTAAAAGTTGTATCTGTCACTCGTTTTTTATATTTTTAAAGTTTAGCATCTAAGTTACATGATGGATATGTTGGTGTGAGCTGTTAGTGAATAACCAGTGCAGAAGTACAGCAAAACTATAGGATCAGTTACTGTAAATTTCCTTTTTTCAAGAGTCAACCATGATATTAGTCTTATAAATTGTATATACAAGAATAGCTTTATAAATTATTATTTATTTGTACTCCTTCCTGTAAAAGTATATATATTAAAATATATATCCTTCTTTGACATGGTATCAAAGCAGAGTTCCTTGTAGCTGCAACCTTGATTAGGGACTAGAACTCATATGAAAATATGGCTGAACAAACCGATCCAATGCAACAAGGCAGAAACACTAACAACTCCATCATAGAAGATTTGACAGCAAAAATGACTCAAATCTTGTATCAAAACTAAACTCAAACCCATAAATCAATTTACAACTCCTCCAATGTACATATTTGTATTAAGTTGGATGGCACCAAGTACGTCATATGGTCCCAATTTGTTGAGACGTATATACCTGGGAAAGACAAAATTGTATATATCAATGAAGAACTTCCAGACCCTCAATCAATTGACCTAACTTTCAGAAAATAGAGAACTGAAAATGCAATTGCAAAAGGGTGGCTGATCAACTCCATGGATCCTTCCTTGATAGGCAGTTTCATCTGCTTTTTAACTGCAAAAGAGGTATGGGATTCAATTACTACTACTTATTTTGATGGGACTGACACTTCCCAAGTATATGATCTAAAAAATCGTGTAACAAGAATGAAACAATCTGGAAGGCCATTGGAAATTTTTAAAATAATCTTCAATGCTTGTGGAGAGATTGATTTCCACCGTCCTAACCCGGTGAAATGTGTTACCGATATACCGAAGTATAATTCAATCTTATAGGAAGATGGAGTATATTTTTCTTGATGGATTAGATGATCAACTTGGTAAGATTCAAAGTGATATGCTCCAAATGAAACCATTTCCTACGGTAGTCCAGGCATATATATCTTATATTCGTAGAGAGGATAATTAAGAAGGCGGTTGTTACGGGCCTTTGGATGCCCTCCACCTCATTCATTCACCTCACCCACCACGTGTTGGACGAACTGATCTGGTATTGTTACGACGAACTGAATTCATATCCGACGAACTGATACCAGTACTCCAAATTGAAATGTCATGGCCTCACTTGGTAGGAGAGCCGAACTCATATGCCATTCACGACGAATGCAAATGCCGGCACTCCGCACTCATTACACTTTACAATCCACCTCGACACACCTCTACCAAGAACTTGTATGAGATCTCTCCAAAGTAAAGTCCAACTGATTGATGGGACGTGTGGCAGGCTACAAACGGTCAACTCAGTTGCTATGTCATAAATAATTTAATACCCGCCAACCTATGGATTGACAGATTGATGCCTATGAAAGAATGACCCATCTGAGATCCGAAGCCACGTGTCCCCCCATCCAACGGTTCTCATCTTCCTTTCTCTAGTATAAATAGCCCCACATTATGACAAATGAGGGGTTCCCATTCTAATCTTTGCATTCTAGTCTTTAATTCTAAAGAGTCTTTAATTATATTTACACACATTCTCAACCACGTTCCGGTGACTACTTCACCATCAAACACCATTATCCGGTTGACAGAAATACTAACTTGCGTGAAGACTAATGGTGTGCTACCATATGCAGAGATGAGCATGCGTGAAGACTTATTCTATTGGCCACGTGTCGGAGGCATTTTTCAAGGTCAACAGATTGGCACCGTCTGTAGGAACGTTACTGTAATCACGAGTATCCCACCGAAAGGAAAAGCTTATCAAAATATTTGGTTGATATCCCCCTTTGAAAAAAGAATTTGTTCTTGAAGAAAGAACAAGCTGTAAACTAAGTCTTCATCATTTGGGAGAAGATAACTTGAAACTCCAAACTGTTGAGTTCTAGCAACGAAAACGTGAATCCGAGGAGAGTAAGAGATATCTTATAAGAAGAGATCATTCGGAATAATGTTACACACTAGCGACCCCATCATCGATATCGCAGGGACGAAAATATTGCTGTACGACTAACTGTCGAAGTGGCTCGCATGGCTACTAATATGAGGAACATTGCAGGCTAAAATGTAGTCATGCAAAAACTTCTCATGCAAGTACAAAGTCAGGGCAGCTTCCAAGCCCATCAAAATCCTCCACAATCGGTTTGCGACCGACGAACTGAAGCGAAATCGAGTCAGAGAACTTATTCGAGTCAACAAAGAGAAGTTTTGGTTGAAAATGAAGTGGGAATAGACACCTCTAACTACACTGTCCCCCCAGCTGATGACGCCTAAGTTGGGGAAAATATATTTCCCCCAACTATGAAGAGCGGCCTTAGAGGTCTGCAAGTGTGTTTGATCGGATCGAGTGAATGTCTAGAAATAGGGATCAGTCTACCCATCAAACAGTTCGCCCACAAGAGGGAGGGGAAATGCCTACTTCGTCATTGTTGCAATTGATTACTTTAAGAAATGGGTCGAAGCAGAGCCGTTGGCCAAGATCACTGAAGTGAACACTTCCAAATTTCTCTGAAAGAACATTATACGCGGATTCGGCATACCCCACTCCGTGGTTTCAGATAATTGTAAGCAATTTGATAACAAGAAGATCAGGGACTTATGCAATGAGCTCGGAATTAAAAAGCATTTCTCAACGCCTCATCATCCCAAGCTAACGACCATGTCGAAGCGGTCAACAAAACCATCAAACTCACCCTAAAAAAAAAGTTGGATGCTTCAAAAAAGGGCATGGGTTGACGAACTCTCCCAAATTCTTTGGGCCATGCAAATGACCCGTTGGACTACAATCAGAGAAATCCCATTCTCCATGACTTATGGGGCTGAAGCCTTGAGCCAAGTAGAAGTTGGGGTGTCTTCACCCCGTCGCATCCACTTCAATGAAATAACGAACGATGAACTAAGAAGGCTTCAGCTTGAACTCCTTGAAAAAAAAAGAGATGATTCTCAGTTTAGACTCGCCTCCTACCAACGAAAATGATGCGCTACTACAATGACAAGGTGAAGAAAATGACCTTTCGCATTGGCAATCTCGTACTCCGGAGAGCATTCCCATCATCAAAAGAATCGAGAATAGGAACACTGGGCCAAACTAGGAGGGCTCATAATGTGTCACTAAAGAAGTGCTACCGGCACATACAAGATTGAAATTTTGGAAGGCAAAGTGATGCCTCATCCCTGGAACATCGAACATTTGAGGAAATATTATCAATAAGGAGATCGTGAGGACTTATCATGTAAATGTTGTTATCAATTGAATGAACTGATTTTCACTTCTGTATATGTTCTCAAAATGAATCATTCTCAACCAAGGATATCCACTTCATCAGGGGAGGTACGAATGCCACCTCTGACGAAGCGGATCAGCAGTGTTCACACATTCTTACTCATTGCCAAAGTGCATACGCTCCCAAGGGGTCACCTCAATCAAGGATATCTACTTTATCAGGGAAGGTGCGGGTGCTACCTCTGGTGAAGCTGATCAGCAGTGTTCTCACACATTTTTACTCCTTGTCGAGGTGCATACACTTCCAAGGGGTCACCTCAACCAAGGATATACACTTCATCAGGGGAGGTGCGGGTACCACCTCTGGTGAACCAGCTTAGCAGTGTTCTCACACATTCTTACTCTTTGCGGAGGTGCATATGCTCCCAATAGGTTACCTCAACTAAAGATATTTACTTCATTCATTTGCTTAAGTAGTTACGCTTAGGCGAAGTGTTTACACTTGGATTCCATTTGCTTAAGTGGTTACACTTAGGCGAAGTGTTTGCACTTAGATTCCATTTACTTCATCCATTTGCTTAAGTGATTATGCTTAGGCGAAGTGTTTACACTTAGATTCCATTTGCTTCATTCATTAAGTGGTTATGTTTAGGCGTGGTGTTTACACCATCTACTTTATCCATTTGCTTAAGTTCTTATCTGGATAGCGTGTTTTGTGCAAAGTGACAACACTTGGAATAATGATTGAAAAAGAATTTCATTACATAATGAATTAAGGACGAAGCAATTACAAGAAAAAAAATCTATTGATCTACATTTACAATGGTCCCAACTCCGACTTCCTCTTGAGGGGCCTCCTCTTCATCCTCTAGATCAGGTCGACCTCTAGTAGGACCATCGAACTCTTCTTCGAGGAACACAATATCCAACTCTGGATGTACCTCCCTTAGGTGAGACATCATCTTCTAGGCATTTCATGAAGCCTAGTAGTTGGCGAAAATGTCATATTCCTTCGTTTGGTTGAAGTTATCAATGTAGTTCTTAACCGCCACTTTACCTATTGTTTTCACTTCAACCATAAAAGATTCAATCTCCTCCATTTGGGCCTCAGTAAGCATCCTGAGTTCAGTTTTTTCCTTGTTGGCCCCCTCCAATGCCTGTGAGGCGATTCTTTGGTGTTCATTAGATTCATTGATTCGCGTTATAAGTGCAGCCACTTGGGAAACCGACTCGTGGAGTTCATTTTTAAACTAATTTACTTGTATTTTAGCAAAGTCAAGCTTCACCTCGGCCTTAGTCTTCTTCACCTCGGCCTCTTCTGCATCTTTTTTGGCCCTCCTCACCTCTTCCTCCCATCTGTCTGAGGCCAAAATCCTTCACTCCAACTCCTTATTTTTCTTACAGAGGCCCCAGACCTAATCTTCTATCGCTGTGCCAATGCTTAAAACCCTGGCCACATAGGCCTTGCTGGTGGCTAAGAGGTCCTCCACTTCACAGGACGTGATGTGATCTTGCCAGTCCCCGGTCCAGTACTTGTTATGGACTCGGATGGCAAAAGCGGTCTTTGGGGACATCATCTCCAATACTGCCTCGAGGAGATCATTCTCCTTACTCCCCAAAAGGTTAGTTACTTTGCTGCGAAATTGAGGATTGGCAAGACTTCTTTAGCCTCTTCTAGACTAGCTCTACGGTTGGGATAGCGGTGATGGGTACAGCAGCCTTTGGAGCTTCAGAGGGAGCTACGACGGTCACTTCGGTTGGAATAGGGGAGGTGGAGGCCTAGCCACTGTGGCGGACGAAAAGGAAGCCCCTATTGGGCCAGATCTTTTCCTCTTGACGAGAAAGGTACCTTCCTCCACTTCATCCTCTTCAGGAGGTTGTTCACTCTTGCCTAGAGAGTTCAGCCTCTCAGCCTGCTTCTTGTAAGCTGCTGACCTAGTTTTAAGAGTTCTCGTGTTGGCCACGCTTCGGCGAATGGTGGCAAAGTCAGGCCTCAGAGGCCTCTTCTTCAAGAAATCATCTGGAAGAAAAGGAGTATAGTCAGATATACTCCTAACCGGACTAAAAAGTAAAGCTCACCTTGGGTTGCCATTAGTCCGTGTAGTGTGATGTTGGTGTTTTTGTCGATCAGTTCGCCAAAACTCCGCCAAAACTCCGCTCCTTGAAGGGCTACTGGTATATATGGTGGATGATGTCCCAGTCCTTCTCAAAGATCTCGCACCTCGAAAGAGAACTTGCAAACGATAGAAATATTAAGCTATAAGAAATTGTTCTAAGTAAAATCAGCTAGGTAAGATGACTTACTGGCTGTGGAGTAAGAGGTGGGGACGGTAAGAGGAGCCATGGGGTCATTATACATGGTGTCACATCTCCCAGCTGCTTAAAACTAGGACTTTCGGCACTTCTTCACTGAAGATGGCAGATCTACCACGAATGTGGGGTGACATCCCCAAGGAGTCAAGTAGTGCCACCCCCTACTATTCTTGTCCTCGGCTACGCTCTTAGGGAAGTAAAGGGAATGGAAAATGCTAAAAGGCATATCTACACCGAGGCTGGCCTGACGCCAAAGCATCACAACCTAACCATCTGAGACCAAGAGTTAGGGTGGAGTTGGGTCGGAGCCAACCCATAGGAGTTGAGAACTAGCCTAAAGAATGGGTAGAAGAAAAGTCTAAGGTCTGCCCTAAAAAAGTTCTCACTCACGGCCACACAACCCGACCTCGGATAACACGCCCTCTCATCTATAATCAGATCTATGTTATTAGGTATTTTGAAGACCCATCTACACTTATCTAAAATTTCTAAAGTGGCTTTAGAGGAGCAGCTAGAAGCCTCACATTGGATAGAAGTGTCCACAAGTGGGACAAAAAGTCTCCATGTATTTTCCCTCGACCTAATCGTTCTACCTATTTTGTCCGAAGAGACGACTATTGGGTCACTCTTAACCGAACTCTCAAAACTTCACCTCCCCCACTCATAGAAGTGTTTTCAGACCTCTCAAAAGCCATTTTATCAAATGTCGAAGCAGAATGAAGTAAATAAAGGGGAAAAAGTTTACCTAAGGATTTTAGTTCGAAAGAAAATGAGTCGTCGGAGTTTTAGGATCTTGTTCGCCGGAAAAATAAAGAAATCAGATTGAATTTCATAGAGAAATCGAGAAATAAAGTAACAAAAATGAGAGTCTGGGCTTTATATAGTTGTCCCAGGTTCACCCCCAATCGTTAGATCATTGCTGATCACATCTTGACCGTCCAAACCCATGATTCATCATAACCGTTGAAACCAAAAGTCACATAAATGGATGGTCCTGATGAAGCGGTGTTATTCACGTATTGGCCCAAACGCGTCGCCTTAAGCTCTCCCAGTCATTACCGTGATTACTATTTATGGCTTGGGGACATGTGTTGGAAGCAAGCAACACCCACAAAAATTACCTTGGAAAGACGCGAACATTGTCAAATCATTAGCACACAACCCAAGGCTGTCTCATCGGTAGACGCTTCATCCTTCAGCTAGGACCTCGCTTTGCAACAATTTTTCTCAAAGTTGCCAGCACCCATCACTTTGTCCTTCAACTAGGACTTCGCTTTACAACAACTTTTTTCAAGTTGTCGATGCCCACTTTGCCCTTTAGCTATGACTTCTCTTTGCAACAACTTTTCTCAAAGTCGCCAGTACCCATCACTTTGTCCTTTAGCTAGGACTTCGCTTTGCAACAACTTTTCTCAAAGTTGCCAACACCCATCGCTTTGTCCTTCAGCTAGGACTTCGCTTTGCAACAACTTTTCTCAAAGTTGCCAACACATCTTCGTCCTTCAGCTAGGACTTCACTTTGCAATAACTTTTGTCAAAGTTGCCACACCTATCACTTCGTCCTTCAGTTAGGATTTCGTTTTGCGATAACTTTTCTCAAAGTTGTCGATGCCCATCACTTTGTCCTTCAGCAAGGACTTCACTTCTGCCCCAACCTTTCCCAAAATCACACTCAACGCTTCGTCCTTCCGTCAGGACTTCATTCTGCATACCTTTTTTTATCTCTTTTACAACTAATGCATACGCCCCATAAGATGACACCATATAGCCATCCCTACAAAGTCCATGCATTTTATAATCCATACACAGACTTGAGAGATTGTTGTTACGGGCCTTCGGAGGCCCTTCACCTCACCCGCCACGTGTTGGACGAACTGATCTGGTATTGCTATATGGCAGACGAACTGAATTCATGTCGGACAAAGTGATACCATTACTTCAAACTGAAACGCCATGGCCTCACTTGGTAGGAGAGCCGAACTTATCTGCCATTCACGACGGATGTAAAGGCCCACACTCCACACTCATTACACTTTACAATCCATATTACCACACCTCTACCAAGAAATTTTATTCGTTCTCTCCAAAGTCAAGTCCTTAACTGATTGATGGGATGTGTGGTAGGCTACAAACAGTCAACTCAGTTGCTATGTTAAAAATCATTTAATGTCCGCCAACCCATGAATTGACATATTGACGCCTATGAAAGAATGACCCATCCGGGATCCGAAACCACGTGTCTTCCCATCCAACGGTTATCCTCTTCCTTTCTCTAGTATAAATACCCCCACACTATGACAAATGAGGGGTTCCCATTCTAATATTTGAATTCTAGTATTTAATTTTAAAGAGTCTTTCACTATATTTACACACATTCTCAACCACGTCCAGATGACCACTTCACCGTCGGACACCACTATCCGGTTGACTAAAATACTGACTTGACCGTTGGAGTGCTTGCGACTGCTTCCACCCCCACCGGAAAAAGTTACGAATGACTAACGGTGTGCTACCGTACACAAGAAGGAGCATACATGAAGACTTATTCTGTTGGCCACGTATCAGAGCCATTTTTCTGAAGTAACTATGCAATAGCTCCAGCATACTAATGTAATATTGTGCCGCTCCGACATGCAATTTCAAAATACTCTAAATGTCATCTTGACCATTTGAGAAATCGAGAACTAAAAGCCATCTTTAATTGGCATTTTGTAAAAGAACGTCCAACCAAGACATTCTATGACACCCTTTCGTGCAGCTGTGTAGACACATTTGAACGATTGCTAGAATACTATAGGTGTCTCGTATTCTTGTCAAGCCAATTTCTTAGTAACATAATATCATTCATGCTCAAGCGGCCCTGTTCAGAAAAATTATGTCTAGGAGCTCCATCGTCGAGACCCGGATCGGCTGGATCATTATCAATGCAAATACTTTTCGAATCAACCTCTTAAGAAGAGCACATCACAAGATCACCTATAAACCCTGCTAGTGTTGGTTCATCCAGATGGTTTAGGCTTGTGTGATTGTTTAGCCAAGAGTTGTCGTGCAAATGAGTAGATCTACTTGCGCCTTCATTTGGCCAAAATTCGGACAAATTTTGTATAAAACATCACTAAAACCACCCTCAATTCATCGTTCATAACAACTATTCACTGGTAACTTCACTTTATCATAGTTCAAAACTCCAGAAACATAGAATCAAAACTAATTCGACCACTCATAAATATGGAAAGATATTTAAACAGTCAAGGATATTTAAAAACTAAAGCAAGAGTTCAAAGAAAGGAAAGAGATTCACCAAAATCTCTAAAATTCCTTGAAATCTGCCCGAACTATATGAGAATGAAGAATGAAGCTTTAAATTGTGAAAATAGGTGCACCAAAATAAACTGGAGAAATGACTCAAAAAATTTATCCAAAATCATCAATCAAATATATGCACTAAACCATTTGGATTGACACGTTTATCGGTCCGCTAATACTCCAAGCGAGATACAGCACGATCTAGACAAATCATAATTTTGCAACTAAAAAAAATAATAACAATAATAAAAAAATTCGCCACTCGACGGATTCACCAAGTTGTAATAGGTGCATGCATGCTGCATGCCACAAAGCTACTTAGTGGCATTTGCTGCCACACTACCATGGCTTTCGAGTCGTGCAGCACCAAAAATCGAATGAGTCAAAAAGTTGGTTAGATGAAAAAAATTGCATGGCTCAACAAGCTCTGCGGTAATCTCCCAAATATCGTACTGTTGCAAGCTATGCGGTGCTAAAAATTGTACGACTCAATTTGTGCAAGTACCACATGCCTTTCAATTTGTGCATTAATTACCAAAAATCGCAAGACTAAGTAATCGGTGTAGTAATCTCCCATTAAATCTTTAAGGTTGAACGGTCTCCACCCATGACCACAACTAATCTTACAACCACACAATCTATACGATCAAATGGTCCGTCCTATGATCAAAGTGCGCTTTCAACTAAGGGTCTGATCAGCCCTGAGCTTGCACTGCTCTTTAATTCGAGTAGAACTCTAATTAAAGAGTGAAGGACAAATTGTAGGCCCAAGCAGCATAAGTCATGAAACGAGGCCCACAAACAGGTCCACTTAACAAACTCACTACCTTTAGCCTAACTCATTAATGCCAACCAACTTGAATCATTGTCCACCCCACAAGTCAATTTGAAACTTTTGATATTCTATCTTCAAGCATTCAAGATATACCACGCTATGATTTGACCAAGTCAAGCAAGAGTTATTTATAAACGGTTCGTATATCTCAATCGAATAGATTCTATCAAATTCAACTCCAACCAATCACAAATCTCGAAGAATCCTCGCCAATCACGTCATATGATTATTCCACTCCAATAAATTTCATGGTCAATCAGACGTTCAGGTAAGCTCTATCTACTCTAAACTACTATGTTTTTTACTTTCCATCTAGCACACATAAGCCTCTCGATAAGCCTTAGGACTTGATCATTGGAGGGTTTTTTACCAGCACCACACCAATCTCCCCTTGAGATCTTTAACGATCTTTCTTTCTTGTTCTACTTTTTTGAGTTCCATAGGATTGCTAGTGCCCCGATTGATTCAATTTTTTCAATTGTAGAATCTATCATCTACAAGTTAAAAAAATATTTAAGATCATTTGGAAGAGAAAAAAAATTGGAGAATATGTGGTTATAAGAAAAAATTATGTTGAAACGTGAAAAATGAAATTTTTTAAAGAACGTATAGTTGAAAATGAATTCGAAGAAAAATAATTTCTTTAAAAAATTCTCCCAAAAATAATTGATGAAACGATATTCGCTCAAACCTAACTACTATGTATAATAAAAGAATAAAATTGAAAGGGCTATCACAAATAAATTGGGACATCAATTTGAAAATTGCTTTCTTTTGTGTACAGATTGACATTATGTAGAGTTTTTGAGTGACATTTTAACTTGTCATATTAATTAAAGCACAGAATATTTGTACAAGTAATTATATATTTGTCTCTTTACATCCCTGCATATAATATATGTATTATGTAATACTGGTAGCCAGCAAGTCCTATTATTTTATATGCAAAATGAGTCTGTATTATGCTTTGTTTATTGTTCATCAAACTTTAATCTTTTTCAGTAAAAGAAATTAACTGCAGTCAATATACATGTTGTAGTTACTGCATATTATATTGTTTCTGTTTTTGGCTGTAAAATTGTAGGAGCTGTCGCATGAAATGTGAGGTGAATCTGTTGGAGAACACGAGGAGGACAAAAGTTAGAAGAATGGGGTGTAAGGGAGCAAGAATAAGACTGAGACACACCAAAGGTAAAAACTTTCCAAGTTGCAGAACCAGACAACCCATTCTCGATACTGCTTTACAAACCCCACAAATCATACATACAAACTTGTAACACCCTTTTCTTCTTCTCTCTTCTTCTTCTCTCGGAACAGCCCATATGAGTAAATGTATTTATTTTTGGTCTTTTATGTGAAATTCTTTGTGGGTTTTTTGGGAAATTTTGTGGGAACAATTTGATTGCTGTTAATTTTTCGGGTTTGGGTTCTGTTTGTGATTTTTGTAAATTGGATATTGAGGGTTTGGTGAAGCCGACCGAATCTAATAAGCCCCTGATTATGTGTCGGCGCAGGGTCCCTTTCTGTCGGCATTTTCTCTGTTTTCATCCATCGATGATGCTGATGTTGTTGTCATTATGATATTTTCCATTTCCAATTGAATTGAGCCTCTTTGAATTTGAAGATTCATTAGTTGAAGCAGCACCATCAATCAATCATTCAGTTTGTGCTTTTTTGGGTTTTGGTCGCAGCAAATCGTTTTTCTTGAATTGGGAATTTGAATGTGGAAATTGGAATGTTGGTAATTTTCTTGATCTGATAAGGAAAGAGTTTCTCTCCTTCAAAATTCAAGCTCTGGGTCCTTTTGGATCTTGCCAACCCAGCTTCAATTGCAGCACAGATTCAGATTTTTTGCACTTTCTACTATTTTGCCGTGAGGTCCACTAGTTTTAGTTTTTCGTTTATGTTTTCTGTTGTTCCATTTCATTTTTTATTGCACTTTATTAGTTTTGAAGCCTACATTAGTCTATACTATCGTTCATTCCAGCAATAAGATTGTTCCGGAATTTCAATTTGTAGTTCTGATATCTCCTTTCCAAATGCCGAGCTCCTGTGTATTTTATAATTTAAATGTCTCTTGGAATCTGTTTTTGAAAATTTGTTAAGAAAACCTAGAAATGATTCTTGTTCATTGATGGTCATGTTCTGGGAAACTTATGATTTCATGCAAAATTTTGATCTCTGCATCATGTTCAAATTTTAATTCTGAGCAATCTGCTTCGTGAAATTTTTACTCATCCTTGCCTCTATAAGAAATAATACAATTCAGGATTTCAGATAAATATGTGCATGTGCATTGCATGAGAGAAACTTTCCCTGAACTTAAAATGATAAAATGATTTATCCGTTAAAATTTGTATGATCTGGTCCCATTCTTGTACTCTTGTTATTTGCATTTTCGTTATAAATAAAACAAATTTCATTCGTGGCAAATGCTGCCTGCCCCCATTGTCTTTCCATCTGAGTTTCTCTTTTTAATCTTCTTTCATGCATATTTGTGAATTTCAGGTTCCATGCGTGATAATCTATATTTTCAAAACTACTCAACACTATCTGAGGTTGGATCCCAGACCAAATGTCAAGGACTCTTGCAGCAATTCTAGGAGGTGCTGCAGGAGCCATGGCATTGGCAGGGATACTTGTTATAATTTTATGGTACTGCCTTTTCCATAACCGGAGTGTTTCAAGAACCTCTGAGACAGGTTCTTCCAATCAATCTGTGCAAGGTAACTTTAGGTTTTGGGTAAATTTAAATGAGTACTACCCATTCAGAATAAGTAAATGTTGGATGATAAATGATATACAGCAGTTGGAAGCAGCATAGGCATGGAATTGGCTTTGCAAGGTGCTAGGCGTTTTGAGATGGAAGAATTATCGTTAGCCACAAAAAACTTCAGTGATAAAAGTTTGATAGGACAAGGAAAATTTGGGGAGGTGTACAAAGGCTTGCTTCATGATGGGATGTTTGTGGCAATAAAAAGGCGACATGCTCCTCCTAGTAAAGAGTTTATTGATGAGGTGACTTCCCTATTTATCTACAGAATTGATTGGAATTAATGCAGAGTAATGCTCTCTATCTAGACCAACAGTCATGGTAGCATTAATTATCCTGAGTCTAGGTGACATTTAAGTGGCATTTATTGATATGCAATCTTTACCTGGAATGCATATCCCTACATTTAAGATGGCATATCAATGAATCCCACCTAGACTCATGATCGTCATATCAATGTAGGGATACGAAGATAATTCCAATCAGGAGTCCCAATAGATTGCATTTTTCTAATACATATCGACGTAGAAGTTAAAATCCGACATGTTGATCTTCTCCCTTTTTACTTTTGGGTGCAAAAGTGGTTTTTGGGAGGGATACAAGAGATACACTGCAGTATCAGCGCATGGAAAATCTCTGTGTGGAGAATCTTTAGGTTATTATGGGATTTCATTTACTTACGATTGCTGGATATCCAATATTCAGATTCTAATGTTATTTGCTTATTTTTCACTTATGATCATAATAATACAAACTCCTCAACCACCGACTCAGGTAAACTGGACATATTCTGATTCTAATTCTCTATAATGGATTTGAAATTGCAATCATTTTCTATTTCTTTTGTCATATATTTGACAGAAACAACCTGTGCTTCTTAAAGATTATTTGATTGTTTTGTCGTTCTTGTCATCTTTCCTTTTTGCATATGACCTTTTCCTTTTCTGAAGACTACTACTTTAAATGTTATAGCGAGAAATACTTTGAACCTATTGTAACTGCCAGATGGATTTTCCAAGCCAAAATTCAGATGTGTATACCTTCCTATTTCACCTAGTAACTTGGCAAAAACAACAAAAATTAACCCTGTTCTCAATAAATTTGGGTCTGTTTTCAGCTTTTTGTCAATCCATAAGTACATCTACCAAGAAGATCTAATAAAGTCAAATCCTCTCGATCAGGCCATGTTAGCATGGCAAATTTTCCTGATTTTTGTGTACTTTATGGATATAATTTTTATTTTATTTCTGTCAGGTACGGTATCTCTCATCTATTCAACACCGGAATCTGGTCACTCTTTTAGGTTATTGTCAAGAACATGATGTACAGATTCTTGTTTATGAGTATATACCCAATGGAAGTGTATCTATTCACTTATATGGTAAATCTCTCTCTCTCTCTCTCTCTCTCTCTCTCTCTCTCTCTCTCTCTCTCTCTGTGCACGCGTGCATGTGTATTGTTTAAAAGTAACATATTCGTTCAAGTACGCCTTGTTAATTTCATGCAAGCTAGATCCTTTTGCAAAACATATTCTTGTCTATGGAACTACTACATAAAAACTCTATTGCAAAAT
>CAIGRB010171422.1:938-12836 GCA_903798255.1 Fraxinus quadrangulata | reverse complement strand
CACACTAGGGTTGCAAGCCCAGCCTTGCACTGTCTTTGCC
This sequence comes from Fraxinus quadrangulata, assembly GCA_903798255.1. NCBI lineage: Eukaryota > Viridiplantae > Streptophyta > Magnoliopsida > Lamiales > Oleaceae > Fraxinus > Fraxinus quadrangulata. The sequence continues at coordinate 12,796 of CAIGRB010171422.1, read as the reverse complement.
ATCTCGAATTACAACACTTGGCTGCTCTTTCTATTTTAAACTTTAATCGCCCTGCCACTTGAGTTGTAGGCTGTTATGATGTTAATCCACTTTAATTAGATTAATTTGAGGTGAACGATGGTAATCCACTTTAATGTTGATGCAAATGTGCCAACATAGCAATTGAAATCAAGATTCGTGTATAGGGTGTTTCATTTTTTTATTAAATGTAGCGTCATGGCAAGCATACCACCATCATATGATAACTGGAAAAATGCAATTGTTCACGTGTACATGTATAATTAATGAACAGTAAACACTTCCCACACAATTCAAGTCTAAATTGAGTAAATTGTATAAATGACTCATTTGTGAAAGTACTACTAATTCCCTATGAACAAGACACCAAATCTTAAATTTGTAAGAAAGCACATGTTTAACATGATTGCAAAATGAGTATTTTCATCTATTAATGTCAAACTCAACACAACTAGACCAATAAAATAATGAAAATCATATTTTCATATATGAAATTTTATTTTCCCCTCATGAATTTGAGCATATGTAATTTTTTGTTTTCACATCTTTTGTGCAGACTATTCTCCATTAAACGACTAAAATGATTCAATGTAACAGGTTTTGGGCTTATGACTCCAAGTTAGATGATTATATGGTATCAGGTTTTGAGAATCCCCTCAATCTTAATTACTCGAGTTAAATAGGCTTTGAAGAAGAGTATAAGATCAATTAATTTTTCTTTTTAGGAAATATATTATAATAACTCAGATCAACTGGTTAAATGTCAATTTATGTTTAAGGTCACCTCACCAATAGATGATTGCCATTCCAAATATCACACATGCGATCAAGAATCATTCACAAGATTATAGTGTGTACTGTGCAGATGATACATGAAGAAATTTATATTAAAGTACTCCACATAAAATCTAAACAAAGTAATGAAAACTATGTTACAGATCATTAATTGTACTTGTACTTGTTCACAATAAGCATGTTCAAGTAAATAACATAATGTGTTGTATTTTTTTTTTTAAAAAAATCCCCATTGTTTATTAAAGGAATGAAATAAACAAACAAACCAAAACAAAATGAATATACAAAGAATGAGATGTACGTAAGAATGTATGAACTAGGTGAACTAGCACATACATACACCAAAATACCTACTCATTGAGGTATAAAAATACTCTCACTTTAAAGAGCATCTCTATGACCATAGAGATCACTTTTTTTTGACTCAGACTTTCCTAGAAGCAGAATTAATCTTAGTCAAGTGTGTCATCAACTGGTCAAGTGACTAATCTGATTAGTAAGGAAGTCAACCAAACTAGATATACTCTGACTTCTATTCCTATTCAAAAGTTTTGTGACACCTAGGCCTTTTGTATCTTAACTCACCACAATTGTGACTTAGGAATAAATTAAGGTCCAAAGCTACGTGGTTGCTAATATTAATTTTTGGGCTTATTGGTCATAAAATGTCTAGTAGGCCTCTTTCCTAGGATGCCCTTATTCTTGGGTTATTAGGTTCGGGATTTGCAACATACTTAGGTTGGGTGGTGATAAGGATAAGTGGTTTTGGAAGTATTAGACCTATTATGATCAGTCTGCTTATATCCTAGACCTTCCCTATTCCCAACATACTTGTTCAACCCTGAAAAATTGTCAAATTTCTGAGATCCACTCAAGAAGGAATGGAGTTGAATATTGGATTTCTCAAGGTCACTTGTAAGGGTTTTAACCTTAATCTCTATGTTTTCCTTGACTAATCTTAACTCACTAAAACTTTTGGTTGACTCCTAAAGGTCAAATATAAGTCTTTCTCTTTATGGATCAAGTTCGTTAACCTTCTTATGCACAACTTTATTCACTTTTTTCATCTTAATTCTCTTATCAAACAACTAATTTTATGCTTCACGAATCTCTACGTTTTCTTATGAGTAGGGTACTCAGCTCAAATGTGACCAATCCCTAACACTCATGATATCTGAACACTTGTGATTTCTTCCTACCAACCCTAGAATCTTTCTTCTCTCGATTATCATTCCTAAATATTCTAGGGCAACTCTTGAATCTATCTTGAGATTACTTATTATTTTTGAGAGTATCTCATACCTCTCTGGCGATGACACATCGATGCTCTCTTAAAATCTTCGATGAATATAGCCATAAATAGGGCATGAACCCCTTTACTATTCCAGTTATACTCAACTAGTTCATCCTTAGTCTAAAGGAAAATGTATGTAGGGATAACTATACTAGAAATAATAGTAGAAGGGACGGTCCAACCTTTCTCAACACATACCTAGATTCGCTCATCCATAGATTTTTGGAATGCTCGCATCCTAACTTTTTAGTATGAATAATTGCTTCTATTAAAATACGGAGGCACGAATATAAACTGACACATCTAGATTAAGTTAGAGTTAGGAATCGAATTGAGACTCTTATACCAATTGAAATAACGACGTTTAACCCAACTAACATTTAAATGGGGTGAATAGGCATTTTAACTTGGACTTTTAATTTACCAATTAATAAAAAACAAGAAGTCACAATTATTAATTAATCTAGATGAATTTACATGCAATATTATCATAAGTTGAATTACTACAGTTGATAATTTGTAGAAAAGTAGCTAACACCACAAAATTGAGGACAGAGAAAATCCCTTGTGAGATAAAAAAACTCATGGTCCAATTCAGTAGTATTCACTATAAATGATAAAGACTTACAAACTATTTAGATTAGACTAAACTTTAGTACTTTCTGACTACCTATCTGCAACACCAATGAACACTTTGGACTCCTTGCTCCAGCACCAGTTCCAGAACTTTGAACTCATTTATCTACTATGGATCTCCAAGAACGAACTCGTTCTTTTCCAACTAGAACTTTGGTCAACTTGCTAAATCTTCATAACTCTGATAGATTATAAAGAAGTAGGTGTTTTGGTTTTCTGATTATGTGGGTTTTGATGTTTTCAATGGTTTGGTTGAATCAAAAGAATTGATAGAATTGATGTAGAAAGTTTTCGTTGTGTTCTCTCTTGTATAAGAATGATCAAACAATTGGAGAGTTGGGGTTGTATAGGATTAGAAATCAATTAAAAATAGTGAATTAAGGTTTTGTTGATTAAGACCACAACTTGAGTGCCTAGCTCGCAGCAGCTCTACTACTCCAGCACTAGTAGTTCTGTTAATTTTTGCTCCATGCTGCTCGAGCGTTGATCATCGGCAATCTAGCAGCGTTGCAACTATTTTTGCTCCTTGTTATATCTTTGATCTCTTGGATCCTTGTAGACTTATACTTCTACCCAAACAACTTCTAGAATTTTTCAAATTATTAATTACTTTAATTTTGTCAAGAATAGCCAATTAATTACAAAACCTAATGACCTTGAATTGCTCATCATCTCTCATTGCCAATTGTTCAAATTAAGAGGTAAGCTTTTGAAGTTCAAAAGACTTCACAGTGAAAGTTCCTTCATGAGTTACTTGTAATATATCACAAACTTCCTTGGTTACCTTGCAAGTGGAAATCAAGTGAAATTAGTCAGAATCCACAAAAGAGAAAATTCCATTTAAAGCTTTTAAATTCAAACTAGCATCACTAAAATCTATAATTCCCGTCATTCTTTCTCATTTTGAGTCATTGTAAGCATTTTATATACATAAATGATAGAATGCCATGGTTTTTCATTTAAGGATTGAACATAGACATGCATCTTAATTTTCCTATATGAGTAGTTAGTCCCATTTAAGATAGGAGGTATAAATGGTGCTATGTTGACTAATTGGTTTTTGTGGATCAAACTTTTTAAAAGTAAACCTGCTTTGATACCAAGTGTAAATTCTAAATCTTTAATTATACTATCTGAACATTGGACATCAGTCAGTCAGAGTATCCTATACTCAATTTTTAATGGTACGAACTGCAACGTTCAAATTGAATATGTGATCTATCAGTTTTAATTACTTGCGGAAACTAACTATAATGTTAAAATTTGAATACCAAATATAATGTGGTAAATTCTAAAGAAAAAATCTACAAGCCCATGTCACAGGTCAAACAATCCACTATATCAAATAATTAAAAATAAAATAGTATACGATTTTGTAAATTCGTAAACTTAACAAAAATAATTGTAAAAAATAATCTAAGAACATCTCCCTTGCATCTTTTTCTTTTGACTTGTTGATGAAGTTGAATCAATTCCTCTGTTATTGACTTTATCACAACTTCACTATCGTATTCAATCACAACCACTACATGGATTAAGAACCACAATTCTTAACTCACGCCAAACAGTTCGATCAATGAATAGGATTGTACATTAGCGCACGTTGTTTTTTTTCCCTCTAAATAAGTTGAAAAGATGGTAAGCTTTTAGAATAATCAATGTAGAATTATTCCATATGAACTTGCTGTAAAACGACTGTACTCATTTCTTCTAGGTCAGGATTTGAAGAAATTTTAAAAGCCTCAATACAATATATATTTTATTTTATTTTATATTTTATCACTTTACTTATAGATAAAGCTATTGTTGGGTTTTGTGATTTAAATTCGGTCCAAATTGGGTCACGTTGTGGAGTATAGGGCTTGAAGATAACAAAATAGGGTCCAAGAAGGAAAAAAGGCGGATTGACAGCACTGGGCCACATATTTTTTCCTTCTTTTTCAATTTTACGCGATTTTAACCTAGTTTCCATATTTTAGATTAATCCTAGGGTTTGGACATGTCTCCTATAAACAGTAGACTCATTCAGTTTAGATAGTAGAAACAGAAGTTGTATTTTCTCTCAATTGGTTATTATTAATAAGATATTCGGTTCCTCAATCAATTTCATCTTTTTTTCTTTTTTAAATCTTGTTCTTATTTATTTATTTGTATAATCTATACTTCATATCGCGCTATATCGCCTCCCTGAATCCCTAACAAATGGTATCAAAGCCGAGGTTCAGTGATTCCGTAGAGCAAGGATTTGATTGTTTAAGTTTTTTTGTTATTTATGGCTTCCATGAAGTATAATATTTCTCTGTTGGATCGCTGTACATGATTTTCATTGTAACAAGTAAAGATGAGAGCTATATTGGCGTAGATAAATTTGGTTGATGCTTTGTTGGGATTTGATATGATGCCCACAACTTGAACAATAGAGGAGAAGCATCGGAAGGATCGCAAGTCATTTTCATAAATTCATCTTCATCTATCTAACAACATTCTTTAGGAGGTCTTGAAGGAGAAGACAATAGCTACATTGTGGTTGAAAATGGAGCAATTGTGCATGACCAAAAGCCTAACCAGCAAATTGCTCTGGTTGTGTTTAAGAAGATTGTCACTGATCTGGATACGTTAGAGGTAAAATATGATGAAGAGGACTTGGCCTTAATCTTGTTGTGCTCGTTGCCTGGTTCATTTTCATCTTTTAGGGATACGATTCTATACAGTTGTCACACACTCACCATTGAAGATGTGTATGATGCCTTGTTCTCAAAGGAAAAGATGAAGCATCTGGTTAGAGCTGGTTCCATAGATGAGAAAGCTCTTGTGGTTAATGGTGATCGACAAAGGGACAAGTCAAGGATAGATTTCAGTAAGGATATCCTTTTACTGTAAGAAGAAATGACACATCAAGAGAGTCTGGGAGAAGTTGTAGGGTAAAGAAAATTCAGTTGTGAATCGTGGAAACAATTAAAGACTTTAGGTAAAGCAGATATCGCAAAGAACTTTGTAAGTGATGGAGATCTTTTGACGATTTCTGACGTAGATTCCAAATGGATTTTGGATATAGCTTGTGAGTTTCATGTGAGTCCTAATCAGGATTTGTTTAAATCATATAAAATGGTGACACAAGGTGTCATTGTTATAGGTAACAATGAATTTTGTTGAGTAGCTAGTATTGGGAGAGTTAGAATGAAGTTCGTAGATGGAACAATCAGAACACTTGGCCAGGTTTGACATATTCCAGATTCGAAGAAGAACATCATCTTGTTGAGTACCTTGGATTCGAGAGGGTATACGTTCTCTGGTGCAGGTGGAGTCTTGAAGGTCTGGAAGGGTGTTCATGTTGTATTGGAGGGGCGGAGAATGTTCTAGTTATATATCTTGCAAGGTTGGGCAGAATCAGTAAAAAGACATGAGCACATGTTTGGTACCGTGATGGATATACATTGGTACAGTATCGCTGAGAGTTGGCTTTGGGTCTATTTTGGAGAATAATACTATGTCGAGTTTGGAAGATATGTGTAATTCTACTTTGCCACCACAATCTATGATTCCATTTTATTCAATAGCTAGGGAGAGACCTACTGGAAATAGGTACGAGGATGTTGATCTAGATGTGTATGCTTTTGAAGTTATTGAAGGTACGAGTCTAGCCAGGGGGCCTTTAGTTAAAGTATTTAGTGGTGATTTTGCTACATGGTGTGCTTCGACCCTGTTTGGTAAATTTTGAATTCATTGTAAATTTTGGGAACCTAGGGGTTGGGTTCATATGTATTCACGTTTAGAAATGGTGGAAAAAGAAAAGTATTTTCGAGTGTTGGAGAGGTTTGGTTCAGGTCGAAGACTTCAGTGTGTTACGCTGCAGTCGGACTTATTTTTTCAGGTGGAGAAATTTTGGAACTTTGTTCGTTGCATCGAAATTTGTGTCAAGGTGGAGATTGTTAGATTTTGTGACCCAAATCCGATCAAATTGGGTCTAGAATTTCGTGTTGTGGAGTATTGGGCTTGACGATGTCAAAATAGGGTTCAAGAAGGAAAAAAAGGCGGATTGATGGTGCTGGATGAACGCTTGCTTATAGCTTGAGTGATAGGAGCAAAATTAAAACAGGAAGTTCGTCGCCCGCCTGTCGTCGAACTGTCGCTTTTTAGATTTTTACGCTATTTTTAACGTAATTTCCATAATTTAGATTAATTCTAGGGTTTGGACATATCTCTTATAAATAGTAGACTCCTCATTCAGTATATGTAGTAGAAAAGATAGAAGTTGTATTTTTTCTCCATTGGTTGTTATTAATAAAATATTCGGTTCCTCTGTCAATTTCATCTTCTTGTTTGTTTCCTTTAAATCTTGTTCTTGTTTATTTGTTTGTGTGATTTATACTTTATATCACGCTATATTGGCTTTTAGAATCCCTAATAGCTATTCACTAAGATCATAAATAATTCTTAACTAAGCATAGAACATTAAACAAAGTAAGAATATTGTTAAATCACAAAAGATATTCTTGATATACTAATAGGTTGATTTAAAGACATTTAATATTTAGATTAATCTATCCTTAAAGTTACTTAACTTATCGTAGAATATCTAGGATGGAAAGTATCAATTATTGACGAGCTGCACTATGTCAATAAGAAAAACAATTCCTGTTTTAATTATGAAACCGTAAAAACTACAGCCTTATATATCTATTGAAATTACTCAAAATTCAGTCAGCTAGATCTCAATGCCTACTAGGGCTTGTATCTCGTTTCATGTTTTTGGTATTTTTTTTTTGACACTTAAAAAATCAATCAATATATTAAGTAAGCCAATAAATAAATATGTAAGTGTCATATTTTTTCAAAAAGATATAATCCCCTTCTAGCTCAATTTCTTCATACCGATCTTATCTGGACAAAATCGTTTCATATATCCTCCATCACCGAAGTAGAAGAACTACTTGACCTCTACTTGATAGCGTGTATTATAATTATCAAGTGCAACTGATAAGTGCATTTCGTACACTTATTTAGATGGTCAAAACATGGACATTCGTTATTATTTGGATTATATTGCGGCTAAATTTATTGTTTATTTAATGTTTTAGGTTCACATAGATGTATACAATGAAATTGGAGAAAATGAGCAAGAAAATGAGTTAATTGATGTAAAAAGAGAAGATGAGGATTAAATTGTAAATAATTGAAAGTTAGTTTGGCGCGAGAAATGAAAGTTGACAGTGCAATGATTCAATTGGACATGAAGAGAAGATCAAGGATATGATAGAAGTAAAAATGGAAGAAAAAAATGAAGCTTGTAAAAAGTTTAGGGGCCAAAATGTAATTGGCCCCAAAGAAGCTCCAAGGCGTGTGCCCTCGCTTGCAGGTGAGGTGCACACCCTAGAGGTGCGTACCTCAAGGCAAATCGGAGAAAAATTTATTTTCCTTACTTTGTTTTGGTAATTTGTTAGGGCGATCTTTTAGGCATAATATAAAGAAAAATTTCATAACTTTTGGAGGGGAAGCCATATTTTGAGCAGAAAAGATAGAGAACTTACATCTAAAAAGAAGGAATTCACCGTATGGGTTCGATTTTGAAAGCTTGAAATGAAGATTTCCAGATTTTCGTCATATTTATATTATTTGGGTGATAGTTTCCTTTTATTTTTTGTGTAATTCTTATATTAACATGCTAGACTAAGTTTAATTGTATTGGATGGATGATGAAACTATTTGATTTTTAATTTTTAATTCCAGACTTATTATTTTTAATTTAATTCTAGATTCTATAAACATGCTTATTCATATTGTTTTAATGCTCGTGCACCTTTAGGACAATAAGTTGTTTATTCTTAGTATTGAAAAACTCATGATAGGTAGAACATTGTTTATAGAACACATGAATAATAAATATTAGGAATAATATTTATAAAGTCTGCGATCGTGTGTAATAGTCCTAAACTTCAATACATGTTTGTCATATGAATGCGGATTAAGAATATGATCATGTCGTGATAAACATATGTTTATTATATCTTGGAAAAGAATAGCAAATAAAAGTGAAATTATTGATCGTTACAACTGCAAGGATTGAATTAATTAACTATCACAAGTTGAGAATTGAAATTAAGGGTTGGTTAGTAAAGTCGGAAATCCAATACATTCATCACTTTTAATTTAAACAAATATTCATTGCTCGCATAGTTATAAAACGTAGTTAGATATAAACCAAACATATTTTGTCACAATCACGAATTTACATATATCGAATATACTAGAATTAAGTTTTACTCCCTGTGGGATGATAACCCTCTCATCACGATTATTACTTGTACAACGAACCCATATGCCTGTGGGATTATTTCGTAACAAGTTTTGGCATCGTTGCCGGAGAGTAACAGTGTTAATTCTAGTTATTGATATTTTAGGTTCGTCTTTATTGTTATTCTTGTTGTTTTAATCTAGTGTTATATTGCTTCATTCTCTTTTGTGTTGACTCTTTTAAGGAAAACTTGGTCTATGTAAGTCCCGACGAGGTTAATCTAGCTCCAATAGATCACAAAATTGAAAAGACATTCGAAAATTGCAAAAGAGGACAACGTCAAGCAAGGAGAATGGCAGACCATCAGAATCAACCACAAAATCATGTTAGGTACAAGTTCACAATCAATTACCGCAACCAAATCAACAGAGAGCCATCCAAAATGAAGCCCCCATTTTAGTTGGGAATTATGTAAATCTAATCCCTGCACCAGTGCATCCCGTCGTGGTTTATCCTCCATTCAGACAACCTTACTTTCACCTCAGACCGGATGTCATAAATCTTTTCCAAAATGATCAAGACATCAGATTTTTCAGGAAATTCACGAAGAATCCTCGTGAACACATTTCAGCATTTTTCATGTTATGTGAAGTTATTAGTCACGAAGGGATATCAACAGATGCATTCCGAATGCTATTATTCCCTTATACATTGAAGGATGTTGCAAGAGAATGGTTCCGCTGTTTACCTCCAGGGAGTATACAATCATGGAATGATATGGCTCAAAAGTTCAGTATGAAAATCTTCCCACCTTCTCAAGTTCACCAAATCAGGAATGAAATCCAAACCTTCAAGTAGAAACAATTTGAGAGCTATTCTGAATCATGTGAGAGGTTTAAGAATTTGTTTAGAAAATGCCCTAGCCCGGACATTCCAAAGCAGGTTAAACAGGATCAGTGATGTAACTTGACGTCGATGAGGCATATGAATTGTATGAAAAGATAGCCGAGAATCAATCGATGTGGCCAATCGATAGGGAAGCTCCAAGGAAAAATAGCAGGGGTGCACAACATGGATACAATGACAGCATTGGTAGCACAAATGGATGTTTTTACAATGAAAATGGATAATCTATCTCAATTATTCAACATGGTACACCAATCACCACACGTGTGAGAAGGTTGTGGAGTATACCACACTACTGCACACTGCCTTTTGTTGTCTACAAAGGTTATGCAGCCCAAGGAGATTAGTTATGCACAAAACTTTCCAAATCAATAAAACAATCCCTACTCCGACACTTGTAATCTGCGTTGGAGAAACCATCCAAATTTCTCATGGTCAAATAATCAGGGACAAGGGCAGGAACAATGAGGAAACAATCAGAGCAGGCCACCAGGGTTCCCACATCATCAACAACAAGAGAGAAAGCCATCATTGGAAGATTTGGTACCTCAGTACATCATAAAGATTGAAGCCAATTTTCAGAATCAACAGGCTTCGATAAAAGACTTGGAATAATAAGTGAGACAGATAGCAGCCGCATTATTAGGTAGAACTAGGGGGCTTTACCTATCAATACTCGGACTAATCCTAGGAAGCAAGTCAAAGCAATCACTATACGTAGTGGAGTTCAGCTACCCGAAATACATGTAAAGCGACGAGTAATTGTCACAGAAAAGATACATGCATTAGGTGATGAGCATGCGGATGAGTCAGACAAAATCGTAGAGAAAAAATCAAATTGAGTCATCGAATAGTTCGTAGGTGAAGGCAACCATTCTCCGATATCATTTCCATAGAGACTGAAGAAAAATAAGCTCGATAAGAGGAAGTATTCAAAAAATTGTACATCAACATACCGTTCCCTGAAACTTTAGCTCAGATGCCTAATAAGCTAAGTTCATAAAATATTTATGTCAAATAAGAGGAAGTTAGAGGATAATGAGATGGTCATGTTTACTGAGGAATACATCTCAATTCTCCAACATAAGTTTCCATCAAAGTTAAAAGATCCAGGGAGTTTTACTATTTCTTGCAATATTGGTAACTTATATATAGATAAAGCATTAGGTGATTTAAGAATTAGCATAAATTTAATGCCTTTATCTCTTTTCAGAAAGTTAGGTTTGGGAGAAGCAAAAGCTACTACAGTTTCACTGCAGTTGGCTGATAAACCGATCAAGCATCCTAGAGGCATTTGTGAAGATATCTTGGTGAAGGTCGATAAATTTATTTTCCTAGCAGACTTTATTATCCTGAATATGGAGGAGGATAGGGACATCCCGCTCATTTTGGATCATCTATTTTTGGCTACGGGAAGAGCTCTGATTGATGTACAGAAGAGTCAATTGATATTGAGATTGGATGAGGAAGAATTGAAAATCAACGTGTTTAGAGCTTTCAAATTTCAGAATGAACCAGATTTTTGCATGCAAATTGATGTAGTCAAGGAAGCAATAACAGAGACATTTAGACTTGATCATTCTCAAGACCCTCTGGAGGCTCGTTTGGTGCACTCTCAGGATTTGCCATCGAAAAAAGAAGAACTAGAAGAATGTGCACGTTATTTGGCAGTCAGACCATGCCTCTTCAAGCAACCATGATTGGAGCTCAGTAAAGGCCCACAAAACCTTTACCATCTACACAGCAAGTTCCAACCCTTGATTTCAAACAACTATCCTCTCACTTTCGATATGCATATTAAGGAGAGAAGAATTCACTTTCAGTAATTATCTCGAATAATCTTACACAATCAGAGGAAGATCAGTTGTTGAGGGTGCTTTAAGATCACAGGACTACAATAGGGTGGACCATCTTAGATATAAAAGGGATCAGCCCTTTCCTTCCTATGTACAAGATATTGATGGAGGATGATAACAG
>CAIGRB010171410.1:0-26482 GCA_903798255.1 Fraxinus quadrangulata | reverse complement strand
AAGATATTGAGATAAATAAAAATTTCATTTGTGAAAAAAAACATCTTTTATAGATTATCTAAAGTCAACAGGATGAAATTGAGTGAAAATCTCAGGTTAGAGATTGTTTTTTTAAATTGGTGTTTAATAAGGAGCATTGCACTAATCGAGGCATAAGAAATTATTATTATTATTTTATTTAAAAATTTCTTGTCGTATCCTTTAAGACTCGAGCAATTAAATATGCAAGTGTCTCTAAAACCTGGTGCTCTGTGGTCATCTGACTTAGGAGTCATCGGCTCAAAACTTGTTATATGGATTATTTAGAAAGTTTAAGGATGAGAATGTTTCAAATAAATAAATAAAATTGAAAATCAGGAAAAAAAAAATAGGTGTATGAAACAGAAGACGTAACAAATGCCTTGGTTATGTCTCAAACACTTATTTTGGGAAATTTGACTTTTGACAAGGGATTATTAGCCTATTGAAGTCCTAAAGACTGAATCAATCAAACTATGAAGAATCCTTATTTATTGAGATATTGACTAACAATTAGTGAGATTTACCCAAATTAGAGAGGCGAGAATAGTAAAAAATTCAATCTTAGTTCACACACTTGAAAATAGTGAAAAGAATAAGTTTGGGTGTGTGTGAATCTTACGAGTGATGAAAGAATATATTTGACCATTGAGAGTCGAGAATTGAAACAGCTTATACATTCATAATGCTATTCTTAATTCTTCACACACACACGTCGATTTTACATTAGAAAAATAGATTTTAATTTTTGTATTGTGATTTTGAAGCTGTAATTGGATCTAATATTATGATTTCAATCTTGAATTAAAAAGTCAGACTAACTAGTTAAATCTTTTTGCTTTGTTATATTGATTGACCACCAATTAAGTAATTAGTATTGCATATTTGTATGTTTGTTAGGTTTTAGTTTTGCTTGAGGACAAGCAAAAACTCAAGTTTATGGGTGTGATAAGTATAGATTTTATACTTATTTGTGGTACTAAATCATGATATTTTATTGTCTTTTGAATAAAATTCTATCTAATTTATGTTAAATTATATTTTGTAAGTAAAACTTTATATTTTATGAGGAATTGAAGAAAAGAATGCAAAATAACGGGAAAATAGCAAAAATTCGAAGTACGAGGACTAAATTGGCATTGGCTGCACAAATAAATTTATTTTAAGGATCAACTTGCAGTTCACAAAAGAATTGAGGATTTTGAAAGAAGAATTAATTTAATTCGATATTGGAAATTAATTGGACCTCAAACTGGATTCTTAAATGGACCAAATAATTAGTGATTTAGGTTATATATAGTTATATTTACATATACACAGTTGGACGCAGCCGGCTGAAAAAAAAAAAAAGAAGAGGAAAAACATGGCTGAAAAATATACATCCACAGAGTTATATAAGAAATGAAGTGGCAGAAATTTATTGATTCACACGCAAAAAGGCAGTTGGAGATGGAGAGTTGGAGTAAAACATATTAAATACACAATAGTGGCAGTTTGGATTGGAAGAAAAGAAAACAAAGGTTGCAATTGTCGAAGTATATACACGTATAAAGCCGGTAGATTTTGGAAAAAAACACATAAGCTGAATTTGTGGAGAAAGAAGCTGAAATTGAAATATATGTTTATACAAAACACGCGTGGCAGCGGCTTTTTGGAAAGATTTAATTACGTTTCGTCAATTATTGGTGATGTCTTTCCACTTTTGCATGTTTAAATTTAATACTATGCGTGGCTAAATACTTTTATGTTAGGATGGATGATGAAACTTAGGTTTTTATTATATATTTAATTTCAAGTTTTTCATGCCATTTTAATACTTGCTAATTAATTATTGTGTGTTTAATGCTTTAATNATATAGTAAGTTCGGGCGTATGAATATAATTAGTGTTGCTCGAGAGAGATCACTAAACACAATAGGTTAATTCGACCGTTGGCACGTACGAAAAATGACTGAATAAATTAGAATTAGACGTATGATAAATAATCTAAGTGATATCGAAAATTCTAACTAACCAATCACATAATCTTTTCTCCAGTTTTAATTTAAGTTTGCTATTTAATTAATAGTTTGATATTTTATTTATTAGAATTTCGATTAGAAAACAAAACTTGATTTGATTATTGGTTACTATTTTAATTTAAATTGAAGTTAAATTAGTTTAAAATTTTACAGTAGATAATAGTCTCTGCGAGACAATATTCAGATTTAATAAATCCACTTTATCACTAGTCACGATCTATACACTTGTGAAATTTCAACGAACATTAAGTCCAAATTATTATTGGCAATTTTGAAATTTATAATTGGCAATTCTTTAGTTAAAATCATGTCCTAATTGAATTGTATTACGACTTTATTAAATTTTAATTAAAGTCAAAATATGAGTTACTGAGTCCTAATTATAACAAAAGAGTCAAAATTGGTAGTAGATGTTTTGAAGGAGTTCAAGATGTCCAAGAAGATTATATATGATCAAGGGAATGCAATTAGAAGTCTAAAGAGTGTCAAAGAATTATACTTCAAATTTTTAGTCGCAATTGCAATGCATTTTTCACATAAAAAATATTAAAATTTGGACAATGATGTTTCTAGAATAATTGCAGCCCTTTAAATTAGCTTTTCAATGTATTTTGAATCACCTGAATTGGACATTGGAGATAAAGTTATGATAAAAATAATGACAATTGTTCAGCTGCTCCTCGTCTGTTACTGGCTTGACGCTCAAGCAACTGGTCGACATTAAGAAATCTATTTTGCTGCAAACACTTGGTTTTTCAATCCATTTTCATCATAAACACTTTTTCCAATATATATATCCGACCTTATGAATGTACATAAGTGGATTGAATCATATTTATTCCATAGAGATCATTCATTTGAAAATTCAAAACATTCATTGATTCCAAAATTCAACCACCACATATTACTTGATTAATAAATTCGTCCAAATCATATTTTGTTGATTAAACCATATTGTTTCATATAAAACTACATATCAAAACACAAAAGATCTTTTGATCAAACACCAAACCACCAATCCTCTAGAGATAAATCGATACTAGGGAATCGGAAGCTGTTGCAGAAGCACAAATTCAAGAGAACTAAGGTGGGGTACCAGAAGTTGGGATCTGGAGTCAAGAGTACGCAATCCAGGAGGGTTAAGGTATAAACCAAGAGTCGAGATTTATTTTGAAGGATCGCACCTCCAGTAGTATCAACTGAGACTGCAGGAATTGAGGCCAGAAGTTCTACGAGTTAGATGGGTCTGAACCGCACTGTAAGTTTGCTTCAATTTATAGTGGATTACTGACTGACAAAGTGTTCGGAGTTTTTACCCAATTGAGGTAACCGTGATCATCTTTGGTGTTCTTTACAACTTTAATTATTAATTTTGATATTCAAATTTAGAATAAATTGACTTATTTGATCAACCATCTAGAAACAATTAAAAATTGACTTCTTGTTTTTAATTGTATAATTCCGCACGTTGTATTTAAATATTCAGTAATTTAAAACTTTCAAGTGGTATCAAAACCTAATAGCGATCTTTGATCCAAAATTTTGTCTAGATGAGTCGATCAGTTTCTGATTCGGGATCAGAGTGTGATTTGGAAATTCAAGAGGCTTATGAACAGTTATTTGAGGAGAGTCTTAATATTATTAAGGTGAATAAAGCCATAGTTAAAAAGGTAAATGCACTTGAATTGGAAAAATAGAACCTTATAGCTAAACTTGAGGCGTCGACTAGATGTTTGAATGAATTAAGGGTTGAGAAATAGTTTTTAAATGTTAAGTCTCTTACGAGTGATCTTGAAAAATCAAATGCCCAATTTCAAACTTTTTCTAGCGGATCTAAGAAATATGATAGGTCTGAACAAACTAAATAGGAGTAGAAAAGATTTTGATGATAATGAAACAAATTCTCATAGTACTTCATCTTCTAACAATAAGTTTGTGTATATCTCAAACCTAATGTTCAAAACTTGAAACTTAGAGCTGATCCTAGGTTCATCCCATGTGTCACCATTATGGTAAGATGAGACATATAAGACATAAGTGTCGCAAGTTATTGAATAGGAACACGACCAAAATGTAGATGTCCGAGGATCGAAATCATCGGTACAACATAGAAATGTGGGATTGTTCTTAAATTTATTTATACATGCTTCCATTGTGGTAAGTTAGGACATATAGGCCTAGGTGTCATAAATTTCTAAATAGAAATAGAAATCAGAATCTCACTAAAGTTAGAAATCAGGATTTTGATAGCCGAATTGATTTCATCACTAATCAAGAGAGTCATTTGACTAAGTTAATGACACAGTTGACTCGGAGTAATTCTTTCACTAGACAAGTTTGTGTTAAAAAGAGTGATCGAAAAATCTAGAAATTGGTCATGGCACTCTTAAAGGTAAGAGTGTTTGTATATCTAATTGATTATGTTTTTTAATGCATGCTTATACTTATTAATTGTGGTTCATTCATTATTCATAGCATCTCTTTATTTATTTATTTATTTTATTTTATTTTTTTTCTTTTTAAGTAGTTTGATTTTATTTTTTTAAAACATGAAAATTAAAAGGGGAAATTTATTTTTTTACTACAACATGATATATGATTTATTAAAACATATGTATTGTGAACAATTATAAGTTTAATTGATGTGTTGTAACATATTTTACATTACTTTGTTTATATTTATGTGGAGTATTTAGTATAGATTTTTTCATGTACCATATGCACTGCACACGCTATGATCTTATGAGTAAGTCTTGATTGCGTGTGTCAGATTTGGGATAGCCATCATCTATTGGTAAGATGACCTTGAACATAGATTAACCTTAATTAGTAGACTTAAGTTCTAGTTTATCCCATTACATAAAATAAAAATGTTTCATCTTATATTCTTTTTCGAAATTTATTTGACTCGAGTAATTAAGATTGAAGAGTTTCTCATGACTTGATGTCCCATGGTCAATTGAATTGGAATTGTCGGCCCAAAACTCTTAATATGGGCCATCTTACTTGTTTAATGGAAAAGAGTATACATATAAGAAGTAAAAAATTGAAAAGAAAAATGACGAGTTTAAAAAAATATATAAATTGTGTTAAAGTGTATATATGCTCAAATTAAGGGGGAGATAAGAATAGTATACCTGAAAATAAGCTTTTTTTATAAGTACTAATATGCATTATTGGTTTGATTTTCATTAGTAGGGAAATAAATTTATTTAACACTGATGTTTAGCATGTCATTTCTTACAAATTTGACACTGTACACACATAAGTCACTTATACAATTTACTCAATTTAAACTTGAACTGAATATGTTGAAAAGTTTACTGATAATTGCTTATGTTTTTGCATGCTATAAACTGCATCTTTGAATTATTATATATTGTTGTTATCGTTTAATTAATCATTTGCGATAAAAAGGGGGAGACTGACACATTTTAATTTAGTGATTTAATTTTAGTCATAACATGTTGTATTTTAATTTTAATTTTGTTAAGTTTGCAGTAAGGGTGAGATGATAGTCTTTAGAATTTTGCATTTTTTAAAATGCTTAATTTTTTTTAGTTCCGATGTTTTGTGATATTAATGTTTTAGTCAGTGTTTGATTAACATTAGTATTACTTGCATTTCATTTGTTATTTGTAACAACAAAAGGAGGGGGGAGATATATATTTATTTCGAAGAGTTGATTATATGAGTTAGGGGGATAATTTTAAAATTTTTGATTGATAGATAACTTAGGAGGAATCATTTGACATATTTTTTGCAATTTTATTATTGATATAGTTTTGTGTTTTGTCTATATTGATATAAAATTCTATAGTTTATTTCTAAATTTATAATTCACATGATATTACATGTTTCGGTGTTATACATGTTTTATTATGTATTTTACTTAACTTAATTATGTGATTTTTGTTTTGATAGTTTCCTTTTACTTTTCACGAGATATTGTGGTTTTCATGTGTTTCAGGAAATAGGTTGACAAAGTATTGAAAATTTTTTTGGAAAGTTTACTTTTGAATTGTTTTGGACTTACTGACTTTAAAATACATATGATTTTATCCTGAAATGTCAAATAGAAGATTGTTAAGTCCAAATTATTATTGGCAATTTCAAAATTTGTAATTGGCAATTCCTTAGCCAAAATCATGTCTTAATTGAATTGTACTAAGAGTTTATCAAATTGTAATTAAAGTTAAAATATGAGTTATTGAGTCTAATTATAGCAAAATAGTTGAAATTAGTAGTATCGGACTTGATGGAATCCAAGATGTACAAAAAGATCACATATGATTAAGGGAATTCAATTAGAAGTCTAAAGAGTGTCAAATAGTACAAGTTATACTTCAAATTCTTAATTGCAACTTGCAATACATTTTTCACATTAAAAAAATTGAAATTTGGACATGTAATTTCAAGAAAAATTGTAGTCCTTTGAATTAGATTTCCGGGGCATTTTAAATTACCTCAATTGGATGTCGGGAGGGAAAGTTATAATAAAAATACTAACAACTGTTCAGCTATTGCTCGCCTACTGTTGACTTGGTGCTCGAGCGACTGGTAGACGTTCAGAAATCTATTTTGCTGCAAACACTTGATTTTTTAATCCCTTTTCATTTCAAACACTTTTCCTATATATATATCCGTCCCTACAAACGTCCAAAAGTGGGTTGAATGATATTTATTTTATAGAGATCATTCATTTGAAGATCCAAAATATTCATTGATTCCAAGATTCAACCACCACATATTACTTGATTTATAAATTCATCCAAATCATATTTTGTTGTTCAAGCCATATTATTTCATATAAAACCACATAAGATCTTTTGATTAAATATCAATCTACCTAATCCACTAAAGATAAATTAATACTAGGGATCAGGACCTGTTGCAGAAACATAAATTCAGGAAGAATAAGGTGAGGTACCAAGAGTCGAGATTTGGCGTCAGAAACACGTAGTCCGGAGGGTTAAGGTATAAACTAGGAATCGAAATTTATTTTGAATGAGCACACATCCAGTATGATCAAGGGAGAGTGCATAAATTGATGTCAAAAGTTCTACGGGTTAGACGAGTCTGAACTGTATTGTAAGTTTGTTTCGACTTATAGTGGATTACTACCCGGAGTTTTTACCCAATTAAGATTTCTTTGTGATCATCGTTGGTATTTTTTATTGCTTTAATTGTTGATTGTGATATTCAAACTTATGATAATTGACTTGTTTGATCTAACCATATAGAAACAATTAAAAAAAGTGACTTGTTGCATTATACATGCATTATAGTCCATGAAGTTTTTGTAAATTACAGTTTTACTTTGTTTCCAATAGATAGTTCAAATCAGTAAGTTCGTTGATCTTGTAATTAAAGTGCTACTATGACGAGACGTTGTTGTGGTTTGACCCAATTCTAGTGGGTATTGGAGTTTAATTTGGAGTGTTTTTTGAAGAGATCAAAATTATGGACCGGAAAAAAAAATTGCCACATTTTCGCCTGGTGGAAAACAACACGAGAGTCTGTCGACCGCGTGTCGCTACCCCGTCGCTCGAGGAGCAATCGCTCGCCTTCGCTTCGAGCGACAGGCTTATCCGGCCCTAGCCCGTTTTCGTTTCAGACACGATTTTGGACTCCTATTCTTTTACAACTGTCTCTAGGGTTTACCTATGTATATGTCACTACTTGTAATGCATATACAATCAAGAGAAAAGAGAGAAAATATTCTTGAGAGTTTAGATTTTAATTGAGATCTTGATATTGTAAACACAAAACTATTGATTATAGTGGATTGTCCTCTTCTGCCCGTGATTTTTTCCCGAATTGGATTTTCACGTATTATTTTATTCTTCATTATTTCATTATTGATATTATCTTGCGATCCGTTTCATAACAAGTGGTATCAAAGCGCAAGATTGATTGTTTTGTATGGGGACAATGAAGTATGACATTCCATTGTTAGATAGAAACACGAGATTTACATTATGGCAAGTAAAGATGTGAGTGGTGTTGGATTAGATGGATTTGGAGGAAGCCTTGCTTGGCTTTGATAGGATGCATGCTGCCTAGCCGTAGGATGAAAAGCGACATAGGGATCAGAAAGTCCAATCTCAAATTCATCTCCATCTCTCGAATCAAATTCTTCAAGATGTTCTTAAAAAGAAAAGTGTTGCTGCATTGTGGTTAAAATTGGAGTAAATTTGCAAGACGAAGAGCTTGACCAACATACTTGAAACAACCTTGTATTCTCACCGAATTTCTGAAGGTAGGTTATTGGATGATCATTTAACCATGTTCAAAGAAATTGTGGCTAATTTGGAGACATTGAAGGTTAAGTATGACGATGAGGACTTGGCTTTGATGTTGTTTGTTCACTGCCACCGTCATACGTGACTTTTAGGGATACTATTCTTTATATGCAATGTGGAAGAGATATATGATGCTTTACTATCTAAAGAGAAGATGAGGCATCTTGTTGGAGGATCTGAAAATCATGCTAAAGGCTTGGTTATGCATGGGAGGAATCAAGATAGGAATTTTGGCAAGAATATGAGGGACAGATCAAAATCTAGACATGCTAAGAAGACATGTCATTACTGTAAGAAGAAAGAGTCTTGAGAGAAGTTGTGCACGCAACTAGCCCCAAACTTGACTAGAGTCTTGAGAGGCAGTTGCCTCGTGGTCCCGAATATTTGGGAGCTCATAATATCTTAATGAACAAAATTTATATTCGAGTTCAATTCTTGGCCTACATATTATATTCAAAATTTCAGAAATTTTATTATGTCTGAATTTTAATCAAACGACCATATCTCATATCCATTAAGCGTACGTCATAGGTTANTCTTGGATGAAGGAAGAGATGCGTCATAGGGATCGAAAAGTCCAATCTCAAATTCATCTACTTATCTCAAATCAAATTCTTCAAGATGTTCTTAAAAAGAAAAGTGTTGCTGCATTGTGGTTAAAATTGGAGTAAATTTGCAAGACGAAGAGCTTGACCAACATACTTGAAACAACCTTGTATTCTCACCGAATTTCTGAAGGTAGGTTATTGGATGATCATTTAACCATGTTCAAAGAAATTGTGGCTAATTTGGAGACATTGAAGATTAAGTATGACGATGAGGACTTGGCTTTGATGTTGTTTGTTCACTGCCACCGTCATACGTGACTTTTAGGGATACTATTCTTTATATGCAATGTGGAAGAGATATATGATGCTTTACTATCTAAAGAGAAGATGAGGCATCTTGTTGGAGGATCTGAAAATCATGCTAAAGGCTTGGTTATGCATGGGAGGAATCAAGATAGGAATTTTGGCAAGAATATGAGGGACAGATCAAAATCTAGACATGCTAAGAAGACATGTCATTACTGTAAGAAGAAAGAGTCTTGAGAGAAGTTGTGCACGCAACTAGCCCCAAACTTGACTAGAGTCTTGAGAGGCAGTTGCCTCGTGGTCCCGAATATTTGGGAGCTCATAATATCTTAATGAACAAAATTTATATTCGAGTTCAATTCTTGGCCTACATATTATATTCAAAATTTCAGAAATTTTATTATGTCTGAATTTTAATCAAACGACCATATCTCATATCCATTAAGCGTACGTCATAGGTTATTATAGAAAAGATTCGCGTCAAATCATCCAATTTTCAAAGCAATTCATGTTAATCGAATTGGCGTAGCTTACCATAAACCCAAACATTTCATTTGTGCTATCCACGGTACAAAATATTTTCAAAATGTCGTAACTAAAATCCAAATGAATGATTTCAATTAGTATCACAATTAGTTGATCAAATAATTGACTCTGACGATAATTTTGACTAATTTTAAACGATTAAATGATAACTTTACATTTTTTATAATAAAATAACTAAAATCAAATAATTAAAATTAAAAACAAAAAAAATCAACATCATCTTCTTCATCCTAAACCATCACCACCACTATTACAAGTTGGATCATTCATGACTTCTCTTTTTAAAAATGGATGCTGCAAAGAAACATGTCAAGATAATTTTCTGCAAGCATGACAGTCAACTCTGAAAATCCATAAAAAATTTTGACTTTCAAGATCTTTTACACTGCATCTGTGCATGCTTGCAGAGAAAGAAGAGCGTGCTCCATCGACAAATGCATCATTTTTCTTTGCAGAAAAGAGAGTTCAAATCTTTATCTTCTCAAAACAAATCTTATTTTGTTAACAGATTAGGAAAATTGGACATATTTCCACCATTAAAGTTGAATTTTTCACTCATTTCTTCAAATTCTCCCAAATTTTCTTCTTCATAGTAAAGGGAATCAAGCAAAGAAGATTGGAAATTTCCTTCTTGAATCTTCATCTTTATGGATTTTATTCATTGATCATAATACAGTACAGAAAAATAAAGCCAACACCAACCAAGTCTATGGTCGCCATTTGTACAGAAAGCTACCTTTAATTTGTAAAATTGATTTCAGAAAATAGAATTCGTTCGCTTTGTTGGTGGTGATGGTTTTGGGGTGGGGGTGAGGGTGTGTGGTGTGGTGTGGTGTGATGTGATGTGGATGGAGAAAATGAAGTTGATTTTTTGATTTTTAATTTTAATTATTTTATTTTTGTTATTTTATTATAAAAAATAAATAAAGTTACCATTTTAACCTTTTAAAATTAGAGAAAATTATTGTCAAAGTCAATTATTTGGTCAATTAATAGTCAAACTAATATAAACTATCCATTTGGACTTCAACTGCGACATTTTGAAAAGGTTTGGTACCGTGAGTGATACAAATAAAATCTTTGATATTGTATGTGGCATAAATTAAAGAGTTGGACAAAATTTATAACTAAATGAAAGAATTGGTATCATTGCTGCAATTATCTCTAATTTTTATTGAAATTATGACTTCGAGAGCGCATCTAAAGAGAATCCAATCATTTGATCCAATGGCCAAAGATCATACTGTACAAGTATGTAGGTATATTGCTTCCTTGAGTGAGTTACAGCTTTAATGAAAATGATGGAAGTCCAATCAATCAAGTTTACAGTACAGAGTTCCACTTGGATGCATCTCTATCTTCCATGTTTGCTGAGATAATGCCCACAGACACTTGCATCTTTGGAGTACTTCAAAAGGAGCAAGCAACATTCATTGTTAGGCCATCTTTAGGTAATCTTTTCTCGTGCCATTCAATGCAACATTTATCAATATATACAAATGCTGGTCATAGTCTATAGATACACTCTCTATATAATATAGCTAGCTATATGTGTATATGCGTATTACGAACTTGATCTTCTATTTCCAGTGGACGGGATAAAAATTTTATACCGTTGACGTGGAAAAATGACCTTAATAATGCGTATTATATGCAAAAATTTTAAGCCACTAGTCTGGTGAATTAGGACTTGAATTAAGCTATTTGTACATTCGGTTGACAGATAGATGACGTGAAAGTATTATAATAGTTGAATAAAATGTATGAGATGTATAAAATATTGTGAACTTGTGTCAAATGTAAATTCGATAAGTTAGTGTGTAAATCAAAATGTATATGCAGCAAAATTGTTAGGAATTTAATGTTAGGGTTTTCTTGGTGCTGTCTAGTTAAATAGGTGCGCTCATAGAGTCTATATTTTGTACAGTATGTATACATGTATTTGTCTTATTCAACATATAAGAGGGAAATGTATAAATAATATACATGCAAATTAATTTTGATGGTTGGAGCGAACTTAACAACTATTATTTCAAAAAAATTTAATTTTCATATTCATTTTTAACTACATAAAATATTTTACACATAAATTCAAAATTTTTCTGTACTTTTTAATAGCACAATCTTCCAAAAAAAAATACTATTTAAAACTTATTTTCTTAAAATAAAGATCATCAAACAAGGACTCAAGTGTGTTGTTCAACTTATTCATCAATCATACAAAAGCTTGTTAAGCTCCTATTTGACAACCCTTAAAAATAAAATTCTTTTTCTTTTTCAAACTTATTTTTAATCACAAATTCATACAATAAAATATTATGGACATAAATTTAATTTTTTTTTCTAACTTTAAATTACACATTTTTTAAAAATTACTATTAAAACTCAAATTTTCTAAAAAATTGATTTGGGTGGTGGTCAAACTGGAGCTAAATCTCTCTGTCCTTTTCTTTATTAATTTGAAAATTAAGCGAACGTGTGTTGGAATAATAAAGAAGTGGAAGAAGAAAGCTTGGATAAATGAGCAGAAAATATATGGACAAAAAACAAAACAATATTACAAGAGAAAATGTAATGATTTTCTTCCTAAAATTCAGTGCACAAGGTCTGCAAAAGTTTCATTATAGGTGTTTTCAATAACCTAAATATTCTTATTTCTGAAGTTTTCAGGTTTATTGACTTGGTCAAAGCTGTGCCAAAATTATTTTTTCGTTTTGCCAAAAACTATTCCAGGTATTAAGAACTTGTTGACTGCTTCATCATAAACATGGAGAAGAAAATGAGTTTTCTATTTTGGAATTTTCATTTTTTTTTTATGAAAAGGAAATTTTTACAAGTGAGTAAAATCAAGATTCAATATGCATGTGTAATATCAAATAATTATCTAATTTACCAATTTGAAAATAAGAACTTGTTAGGGTTGTTTGTTTACAAGTTGTTGAAATTATTAGTTAAATGTAAATGAATAGAGGGTATGTGAATAGTAATTTTAGGTTATATATATGCTGAGATTATTAGTTAATATAAAAAATAATTCCTTAAGTACAGGAAATGTTGTCAAATTTTGTACAGAGTTTTGAATTGGAAAAATTATGTGCGTATATATGTGTTTTCCCTTCTCCACGTTTGAATCCAATCCATCCATTTCAAATTTCTATGTGTATTATGTGAAATTTTCCTGTACTCATAGTATGGTTCTAATATAAATGAATAGTGGATATATGAATAGTAATTTTAGGTTATATATATGTATGTATCCACAAAATCCAAATATGCATTAAACTAGAGTCAACGACGCATACACAAATCGATACAAGAAGTTGGAAGAATAAAAATGTAAAATGTAAAAACTTTTATCATAATTGATATTCGTAAATCTTTCATATTTTAACTGCGGTAAAAAGTTGTAAAGATATTATCGAAAAAAAATTCACATTTAACATTTGATAACCCCATTACACGCTATGATGCAGAAAGTTACATGTGCGGTTTATGTTCATAATATGCTGCCAAATACAATAAAAATCATTACATCACAACCACCTCCCACTGTCTTGTCATTCCTTGATGATGATTTGTAGACCTATATAATTACGACTATGCAGGAAGTTCATCATTTTTCCATTTTTCTTCTAATAGTAGTACATTTACCAAACAAAATGAAACCCTCATAAAGTTAGCTAGATATATTTTATATCATATTCTTATTGTTTTAATCGAGAAGAGTAAATAATTTTGATCTTTTCAGACGATGATGAATGAATGAAGAACAATATCAATATTCTCTTTGCAAACACTAGATCTACTAATGTCTTAGATGTCAATTATAGCATCAGGGGCTATGATGTATTTAAAGAACTGTCAAGATGCAAACCAACGAATACAAGACAAAATGACTAGTGTAATTGCTGAAAATGCTTAGCAATTATAATCTTCGTGAATATTTTTGTACACTATGTTTTAGAATCATTATTGTACATTGACATTTCAAGTGTTTTTATTTTAAATTGTCTACAAAATATTCATTCGCGCACAATTTTAACTCCGTTATGTATTGTAGTGAGTCCCAAGTCTGACAAAAGGATGAAAGTTTTTGCAATGTTATAACTCTTTCAACAAAATAGAATTTTTTAGGTTTACATATTTACATCTTTATTATACTTCGTGGAATGAAAGTGTAATTTTTTTGATAAAAACTCTCGCAAGAAGGCTTGAATTGCCTCACTAAAGGCAAGTTGATGGGACAAGCCGAGCCCAAATTAATAAAGTGAGTCGGTGCTCGATTGGCCCCACAAACGAGTTCGAGTTGCTCACTATATGGGTGAAGTCTAGCAACCTCGTCAATCTATTTAACACCCATAATGTGACTAGAAATGAGCAAGGTTATTATTGTTTCTCGAGAAAGTGGAATGTCGTTCTCTTCATTTCGGGTCTATAAAATTTATTTCCCTACTACTATTCCCTTTTTTTGGTACCTGTAGATACAAATGCAGTAGTGCCCATGTATTTTAAATCATTACATGTACAAATCTGGCTAAAGCTTGAATTTATATAATTTTGCTTTTAATTGAATCTATTTTGAGCCCGAAAATTGGGTGGATTTTCTGGATGTGTTGGTTGTGGCATTTGGTTGGGATAAGAGCACCGGGGCTGGAGAAGACGATGCTTTTCCTATTAAACATAAAGATATCATTGTCTTTTTCATTTTTTATAAATGAAGGTCAATCATTTAAATTTTGGTCAACTAACAGTAAATTGGATGGTTTTTCTCCAAATGATCGCTCATTGCCTATAAAATTTAAGGTTTGATACTTCTCCCGCAAAAATAAAATTTGAAACTTCACGGCACTAATATGAAATGTTTGAAATCTCTGTGCAATTTACCCTAATATATTAATTCTAAGTGATGGGAAACTAATCGACAATCCATCAAATTTTAGATTTTAATCTAATTCAAGATCAATAATTAATTTCAACCACATATTTCATAAAATTCAGAACTTTTCAAAATCTATGATTTTAATTCCTATGATATATGGGCCAAGTATACAGTATACATGTTCCTATGTAATTTCATGTTATGTACATGATATTTCTTTTGGGATTTATTCTTAATTTCTTAGAATTTTTTTATGGACTATGCTACACGTACCAAATGTTTTACATAATCAACACGTGGCGGCCTCCTTGATTATGTAAAAGATTATATAATTTATTTTGTACAAATAGATTATTCCTTTTTTTTATATACACACACAGATAAAAGTTGGATTGGCGTTGAAAGGTGATGATAGCTAGTAATACTGGTGGCCAGTGGCTACCTCTCTGTTTCTTTAAGTCATACATGACATTCAACAACCATCTCCTCTAATTTGGCTTCTAGTCCACCTCTTTATCCCCTTGAAAAAAGTGAGTTGCTATTTATTTAAAGATTTTATTTTTTTTCTTATTCTGTTTTTCATTCAAACCTTTTACACTCTAAACAGATATAAAACAGAAAAGTAACATTAATGTAAAAAACAAATTCCTAAAAATGTTTTTTAAATTTTTTTTTTTTTGGGATGTAACAATAATTGAGTGGAAAGTATAACAATGCATACCCCATATATGGTAATAATAATTTTATTAGGAATTTTTACATCCGATTTTTTTTTACATCATACCAAATATAAAATTTTCTAATAAAATGATGTAAATTATATTGATAAATTTGTAGCGTAAAAATAATAAACATGAATAAAATAATTGAAAAAAAATAAAGAAAATATGAGTTATACGCATTTTTTCTGACATGAACGTTTGACGCACATTTAATTATTTTCGATATTCATTTAAATCATTTGATATGTCTATGATGTAGTACTCGAAACGAGTTTTAAGATGACTTAGCGATTTATTGATTCGACTAGAATAAGATCGTTGAAGAATTTTTAAAGTTAGCATGTTATCGAAATTTTCAAAATATTAGTTTGGAATTATCTACTTTAATGCTTTGTAATATTTGCTATAATTGGTCATTTCGCGCGTTGTTAATAATGTGAAAAATTAGACTGTGAACATTTCAAAATAGTATTAAAAATATAATATTTCGACTTTATTTGACATCCTAAATGATCTTGGAAATTGAGACAACAACATCAAAAAACAAAAAAATGTAATGAATTTATAAACCTTTTTATGTCCTTGTCATTCCCACCCTTTTGTTTTTCTTTTAAACAAGTGTCATGCCCTGTTCAGACCCCGTAAAGCAAACCCTGTACGTGTAGCGCGATTGAACATTATTCTAGAGGGACAGTCTTTTTTCTCTCATGGAGACCCCATCTGGTCTTTTTAGTGGAAAACTTGAGATGAAGCCGCCTCTGTTTCTCTCTCTTAATAGTTGAATGGCTAAAAAGAAACCTCTCTTACCCTCTCCCTCTCTCTTGAATCTTGAAGAAACCATAACTCAACCCCAATCAATATAAGGCAAAAACAAGCAACTCTCCTGCAAAAACAGAGAGATCTCAGTTCAGCCACAATCAATTTCATCAGATGTTGTGGTTTTATTCATAGAAAACCCTTTTGATCAACGAGGAGGTGGAAAAAAAGATGCACCGTGTTCTTTGCATATCAGTGCTTTAAATCATGGCTACTTTCTGGAAAATATCTCTCTCTAGATCTCTTTTTGTAGTAGCTTCTATTTAATGGTTCTGTACCAATAAGCAAACAAAATCTCACTGCAGTAGTGCAAAATCTATCTTCATATATCTGTCTGCCCCTTGCGTTATTCCTTCCTTTTTCTTATTGGTGTTCTCTCTGTAGAATTTGCTTTCTTGCTGTAAAAGAGGAGAGGAGAGAGAAGAAGAAATGGATTCTAGCGGGAGTTTGCAGTCATCTAGTGGTGGTGATGAAGAGTACGATTCACGCGCCGCTTCGATTTCAGCTTTGATGAATCATCCAACAACTCATGTTGGCTCCATTTCTAATCCATTACAACCCCAACCACCGCCACTGCAGTCTCAATCACAACCACACACCACTAACCACCCAGCGGTGTTTGACCCACTTTCATACTATCTACGATTTCAAAACCCGAGCTCCCTTTTCAATGCAAACATGGTATGGCCCAAAAGTACTACTACACTAGGATCTGAGCCTACTTCCACTGGTACCATCAACCCCGTAATCGCTTCACCTAATTTCATGGCCTCTTTCACTAATCACTCCCATATAGTTCCGTTCTCTAGCGGTGTAGACAACCCTACAAGTGCACCACCGGTTGCTACACATAACACAATATCTGATAATCAAAATCAGATTCAGGGCCAGAATCAAACGGCTGCGCGTAACCCGAAGAAAAGAACAAGAGCCTCCAGGCGTGCACCGACTACTGTGCTAACCACAGACACCACCAATTTCAGAGCCATGGTGCAGGAATTTACAGGTATCCCAGCGCCACCCTTCACTTCTTCTCCTTTTCCAAGAAGCAGACTTGATCTTTTTGGTACACCCTCTAGCATGAGATCTATCCCCTTGGACACTATACAACCACCCTATCTGCTGCGGCCTTTTGCACAAAAAGTTCAGTCACCAACCCAATTTCTATCTTCCGCATCCTCTTCTTCCTTGTTAAGTTCTAGTTCTAACAACCATATTGTAACTTCTGGTTCTTCATCTACCGGTGCTTGTAATTTAACTTCTTCCATTAACTATCAACTGGCTACTGAAAGTTCAAATCTTTCCAACATTTTCCCACTTGCCAATTCAGCCATGCTAGGCTCATCAAAACCTCGAGTTTCATTGGAAATTCCATCAGATGATCATTCACATGTTAAAATAGGGGGCTTGAGTGAATTCAATCTAGGTCATGTCCATGTTAACACAAGCATTTCTGGGCTTCCAAATCTCATTTCTTCTGATCAAATGGCATTGAGGGATGATAACAATGCAACAAACTGGAGCAAGAGTCCTTCAAACAACGGGGATCTACCTCAGATGACACCTGTTAATAGTAACTACAGTTTATCACGTAATGCTACCAGCGGAAAGCTCATTTATCCAGCTTCTTCATCATCAAATTTTCACGGCGAGAAAGGGTCTGATAATGTTGCACCAAGAGGTGAAGGTATGGTGGAATCATGGATTTGTTCTTCAGACTAGAAATGATTATACTATAGAAAGTATTCTGGGGTAATGATGAGAGTTATGATTAAACCATTGAAAGAGGTTAATTTAGTGTGATCTCATGATCTTAACCATGACTTTTACAAAGGTAAATTACACTGTAGTGCTACTTAAATTATGTGTAAATAATAGTCTGCTTTTTGGATCTTTTCATAAATACGTACAAACATATCTATATATTAATATTGCTAATCATACACAAGTCTTACCAAAAGTGATCATGTCATACAGGGAAGCCGCAAGTAAATTGTGTTTACAGAAAAAATTACTGTTTTAACTTTTGTTTAATACTGTGCATTTTTTCGGTTTCTTTTGACATTGTGATTTCACTAAAATTTGATGGGAATGTGAATCAACAGGGAAAGAATTAAAAAACCCATTACTTTGTTACTACCGTTCAAAGTCAAAAGTTGCTTATGAAATTTAGAAGTTATTTTTGAATATGTTAGAATGATTTTCTTGAAGTGTTATGTATCGTTAAAAGAATTTTTAAAAGAAGTTGATGTATCTTGCTGAATAAACTCTTTCACCGAAAGTAAAAATCTTGTTAAATCGTTTTTTCCTCGTACTTTCTATTCCATAACTTATTCATATCTAATATTTGGTAAAAATACATCAATTAGGGAAAAGAATTAACAAAAAAGGAATGACCCAACAAAAATGTCCCACAATGCTGCTGCTGATAGCTTTGAGTTTCGTTTGGTTTCTTCGTACCTTTCGATTTTTTACAGTATTTCTTAATTTATTTCAGTTTGATTTACTAAACGAATATTATCATATCTTATATATGATTCAACAATTTGAAGTTAATGTCAAGAAAATTATATAAACATGGAATTAATATATTCTGAATTTTCTATATTTTATTGGACACTGTATTAATAATTAATTAATGCCGTTAAGCAAGAATCTTCATCGTGTCCATTTTAAATAAAAACGTAACGTTTGTTATGAAACTATTTTTCAAAAGTACAATAAATTTTTCTATGAACACATTTGATTCACTTTGCAGAATCCATACAATTCCTTGTTGGTTCCTTGCGTGCATCGTTCATCTCAAGTTAGTAATTATTAACTATATCTGGAGGGACAGTAATCGATTGCTTTTATTTGTATAATGTATTCGTGCATTGACATGTTATAACTTGAAAGTGATTTTATTGTATTTTGATTCATTAGATACAATCCACTAGTGATTAAAGAACATTGCCAAGACTTGGTCTTGCAAAAAATTACCTTAGAATGACTATAATTAATCATGTATATAGAATTAGATTACGGTCGCGTAGTAGGTGACAATGATGAAGCAATGTTGAAACTATTTGAGTGACGTATATGAAAATGTCTTATAATAATGTATGGGGTTGTTTGACAAACTTTTCATAAATTTTTTAGCAGATTTTGATAAAAATTTAATGAAGCGTGTTGTTAAAAAGTTGATAAAATTTTGAATTCCATGAAAAGTTTGACACTCAAAATTTTATCAAATAAGTAACATTTAGGGACACAACTAGTACATCACAAAATTAATTACCATTCTCACTCTTTGTCGTGAGCCTCCCTTTTTATCTTACCTTTTCTTGGTAGTAGCGGTAAGATATTTTAAAATTTTTAATAAGAATAATTTTCTAACCAAAAATAAAAAATAAAATCCACATGAATAAACGCAAACCCCACTTCTAGGGTATAACTTGCAGTATACAATTGCATGGATGGGGCCAATGAATACCCTTTTCATGTGCTCGTTTCTTCTTCGATTTGTATTCTCCGACAATAAATAAGGAGGTTGCGTGCGGATGGCGCAGAACAATTGCCAAATATATTGTCGAGGAATGGAACCAAAACCTCTGCTTAGAAACTTACAATTCTATATAATGTTATTGCTCAATCGATGGATATTTTACCTTGCAATTAAGAATTTGTTCTAGAAAATAAAGTCATTCCGAGAATTCATGATTCGTAAAGACAGGAATTTATCGATACTCTCCAATGATTGGAATATTAATCGTGTGAAAAATATTGATGATATTGTATTTAGTTATAGTTGCAATTATTTGGTTTATATGCATGAATTGGAATAAGTTTCTAATGCTACAATGAATGACTACTATTTTTGAGATGAATAATGCTATTTGTAGTTGATGACTACAGTAGTCTCACTTCTTGACGTCCAAATTGTGATTGTTTCATTATTAATATGGAAATCCATTTGATTTTTTTAATTATCAAAATCATGTTTCATTATTAATATGGAAATCCATTTGATTTTTTTAATTATCAAAATCATGACACATATGATGTTATATAGGAAGACTACTGCAATCGTTTATTATGAATAAAATTATTCTATTAAAATGGAGTGTAATTTGAACCATGATAATATTCCAATTTGAAATGGTATGAAATAATATTTTAAATTGATTATAGGCACATGGAATTGATGGATTAAACTTATTTCATTCCATTTTTCTCGTAACAAATTAATTCACATATGATTGGTTTCTATTTTTTAATTCTGTCAAAATAATTTTGAATTTTATATCCCGGCAATTAGTGTTCGAGATTTTTTTATTTTTTATTTTTTGTGTTCACCAAATCATTCAGTTTCGAAGAGTGCAATCGAAATGTGATTCGTTCGACACAGTTATTTTTATGTTATTTTAATTTTGAAAGAAGTATTGTTTCTTAAAGAAATATTTGTTGGGTTGTGTGCTCATATAGTATATTTTGTTGTGATAAAATAATCGTGTATAATTATATCGACACACTTTGGTTACGTTCCCATATAATATATTTTGCTATGATAAAATATTTAGTTATAGTATATAAATTGTTATTTTATTTATTTATTGCATTTATTTATTATTGAGCATGCGAATTAAAGTAATTATGATCACTTGCGATAATATAAATTGGATATTTGCGTTGAGAAGTACAGTGTGATACAATTTATATTTTGATTATAAATAATTTGTTCATAACTAATGTATAAGGATTGACATTTCGTACCATTTCGTACTACAAGGTTATAGGGATCGATTCACTATTTGGGTATGTGATTTGTCATTATCATAGAAATAGTTAAAGATGACACTATTATACTTAGAGTATATTAAATGGAACATGTGTTGAGTTTAACTCTATAACATGATCGTGCGAAGAATTAAACTCAATTTGATCGTCGTGTATTTCATCTAAATCTCATGGCAAGTTATGTACATCTTTTCATGACTTTAATTGTTCTTTGATTTACCATTGGATGAGATCAATTTAATTGGTCAAATATCTCGGTGAGTTAGGAATTTGAGAATGAATGAAGTAGAAAACATGAATGTGTCGGGAACTGTCGCCCTGAAAAATTGGTAGAGTGATTACTTAAGTATTTTCTGTTGAACGATCAAAATTTGAGCTCAATGTTTAGCAATGGCTAAATTTTAACATCTGTGATTAGTTCACAAGATCATTGCATAAAATAGTAATTAAGTTAGTGAAAATAATTAGAAGGGCAAAATGTTCATTTATGCTCGTACCTAATTATCGAATTTCGGACAGGAATAAAATACATATACGGTATGTTAGAGAAAAATTTAACAGATTTATTAGCTTATGTGATTTTCTCTATCCCAAAAGTGCAATCTTTTGACTTAGTGAAAAAAGTAAAGATTAATAATTAGATTGAGTGGTCTATGGTCGATTAGACGCTATCTTATTATTGGAGTTTGGATCATATATGTTCGATCAGGTCCCTTAGGTAATTCTATAAAGTATGAGACTTAATTATAATTATAATAAAATTTTGGACTTAACTGTAATTACAATAAAATTTTGTATTTAATTATAATTATTACAAAAGTTGTAAACTTAATTGTAATTTAATTGAAGTTCTAGGACTACACATATAATTAAATATAAAATAATTGGATTTGGACTTTAATTAAAACTTCTATTTGAGTTTTAATTATGTCTTCTATTTAAATGTGGAGTTCTTATTATATATGGATTGAAACTATTTTATTTCTATACATAGAAATTAGATGGAATCTAGATATCCTATTGAAAACAATAAAACATAATACAATAATTTCATAGTGTTCAATTTTGGAGAGGGAAAAAATGATTTTTCTTATTTTATTCAATTGTCCAGTCCAAAAATTAGTTTCTTGATTTAATTAAAAAAAATGTGCTTACCTATCGATGTAGTATTGACTTTGGAGAATACCATGAAAAATTTGTAAGTTTGAAGCATAAAATTCTTAGAATTAAAAAGTTGGAAATTCATAATCCAAAATGTTAGAAGTTCGCAATTCGAAATTAATTTACGAATTAACTATCAAATTAAAGTACATATTCAAATCTTTTATTCTTGATATAGCACACACGCGATTAATATCTAGACGATTTTGTTTCTTAAATTAAAGAGATGTTTTTAATATTTAAGTAATTCTATCTCTACATTCCAACAATATACGCCGATAAAAAGTAACAGCAAGTGCACGGACAAAATATGCTTCATTTTAATTTTTTTTTTTTTATACCCAGGTGTCCACTTTCGACGACTAATTTTGGGGTCTGCGATCCGGTCCCTCATCACACAGACCAGGTAAATCGCGGGATGTGCCCCAAATTGGCCAGAGTCCAGAGCCATCTCAACTGAACTGTCAAAGTGTCGAACGAGTCAAACTCATGTTACATCTTGCCTTCCAAGATAAATTCTACTTTCCAGGAGAGAGCATACCTCCCAAGAGCCCTCATGAATCGAATACACAACCTCTAATCTATCAGCATTGAAGAGTCTCATTCTTTACCAGTTGGGATGTGCCCGACGGCTCATTTTAATTTTTTTTTTTATATCTTCTCTTGATTGTTAAATTTCTGACACACTTAGTTATCAAATTACTAATATAATAATTTATTGGAAAAGTAGTATTTTTCTAATCACATTATGAGGGTGTTTGACACCTATTTTTTGGGGAATAAAATTTTTGGAATAGTGATTGATGGGAAAATGTGTGGTTGAAATGAAGAAAAAAAAAATGAGAATGAGATAAGAATGGGTGTCAAACATGGGCTATGTTTCGAATAGAAAAATAGACAACATTTTTGTTTAGCATCAAATGACTAGTGTGAATTCTATGCAGTGCCTCTTCCTGATTTGTCAATTTTTAATCCTCTGCGAATATTAGGATTCTTATCCCCTTTTTATAATGGGAATTATAAAACGTGTGTATAGCATCACGTCTTTCTACTGTATTAAATTAAAATTAAAATTAAAATATCATTAACAATTCCCTTTTTATAACGAAAGAGACAAAAAAAAGTCTAATAAGTAAAAGTAAGAATAAGTAGAAAAATCTGCCAAAAGAAAAAAGTGATCAATCTTTACGGCAGTATCATTTTCTTTTTCTCAAAGGTGGGAATCTTTTTCATATTCTTGATTGATAGATAACTATAATTCTTTTCTATTTCAAATTCAGATCCCACACTTTTATTTCGAAATTTGAAATGATTTGAAAAGATAAAGGAAGGTAACTTTACCATGAAACAATTTCAAATCATTTTGTAATCCTAAGTTATGATAATCGATAGATTACAAAAAAAGTATTTAAGTGGATTATACAAATTCTTCATTAATACCGATTTCACCACAATAACTGAGCTGTGAGTCAAAATCCAAATTTGGAGTATCTCAAATGCCAAGACTAAATAGTAATATTTTCAAGTAAATTGATTGTTCATTTTGTGATTTTCATCCAAAAATGTTGAAATAAAATTAGATTGATATTGCAAAAGGTATTTTATGGGACATATTTCACTAGTTGGCATCATGATGGGCTAAGAGGGTGCACAACTTGATTCGTAGCAATAATAGCCATGCCACTCAATGGGGCATCACCCCCACAATTGTTTATTTTAATTATGATATAAAGTAGTAAATAAATATTTATAATTGTTTGAGCCCCATTTCTTTCCATCAAAACATATTCTTGAATAGTGATTTGATCTCATTTCAACTATACATTTTTTAATAAAATAATATTAAACGTAAATTCAAAACTCTTCCTTATTTTTCAGTCACGCATTCTCCATCATAACACTACATATTATTTACTGCTACCAATTGTCAAAATACTCAAAGGGACATCACCCCCACACCTTTTATGATATTGTTTATTTTAATTATGATATGAAGGTAGTGAACAAATATTTACATCAGATCATGTTAGCTATTTAAATTATAATTTACATATTATATCATCGTCTTATTTTTGTACTAATTCCGTATGTATATACTATATAGCTTTTTCTTTGATATAGAGAAAATACATCTTTTTTCAAGGACAAAAAAATTATATAACTAAAAACCTAATGTAACTATACATGCTCATTCGAAGGTAAGACAATATCAAAGCATGTTTTCTTGTGCTTAAATTCAGAGTAATGATATTTAGCAGTATTCGTGTTATAACACCATTGTAGGTGGTGTTAAATGTCATTAAACTTTAGGTAAAATTAAATGAGTCACTTAATTATACATTTCATTAATCTATCACATAGTTCCATCTAAACTAATGGTGTAACACCATTGGAGTTACATACCATTATTCTAAATCTAAGTTAAATTTACTTTCTAATTATTTGTTTTGTCACATAAGATTTTCAAAGCTAATGATTGAATGAGCTTCACAAACAAATATAATTATTGTCCAAACTAATTGCATCAAAGTATTTTAATGTTTACGCTTTTGATAAGTACTTTTTGTAAATTCAAACTACCAAATTATCTACTATTTGATAATTATATTATGTAATACTAAATTCTTTTGAGTACTAATTAATAATTATTGGTTAAAATGGTTAATACTATTATAAAATAATCATTATATGTGAATAACTATTGTATCACAGCAGGCATAATTGTATCTCTTTTATATTTAGTTTGTAACTCGTTATCAGTCCAAGGTTCAATCAATTAAAAAAATAAGTGTTTTTTTTAGCCCTCCGAGACACATTCAAGTTGGAAAAAGATGGACATTGCTGGGCTTGCAATCCCAGAGTGAGGAGTTCGAATTCTGGATGGAGCAGCTGAGTGATGTAATACTTATTTGTGGATTGAGCAACTTGGTGATGTAATATTTATGAAGGAAGGCTCTCTTGGAGCCAAGAGTATACGGACCCTGATCAACTTGGACATATACCGCGATTTATTTCCGTCCATTGCTGAGGAGCTGGTGATGGGTGGTCCAAGACATAGTTCGCAAAGAAAAGCACCAAGTTCTAGCTAATTGAATTTGCAAAGTGATTATTTATTTTGGCACTAAAGAAAAGGCTGGATTCTTCCAACTTCATTACATAAAGACGAGTATGGCATATCGTTTTGATTGTATTTATATTGTTTGAATATAATTTATAATTATTTCATATTATTCCAGAAGAATATTATGATGAATAAACAATAGTTTACAAGTAGAAGTATTTTAGAATATCATTATTTTTAATGCTGATCAATCCCAAATTATTACGTGCCAACATTCACAAGAGCATTATTTAGTATTCATCGTATTCATGAATATTAATATGTTGTTGATCTAAAAGAAACATATATATTTACATATTGATATTCTTGAAAAATATTGTACTGATTTTTCTAAGAAGCACAAATTTATACAATCAATATTCTAGAATAACATTGTATTCTTGTTCTCGAAGAATGATTTTATATGTATTAATTTTTTAAAATATTATTTTAATATTCATGTTAAAGCAAAAGAAGAAGAAATATTTAACAGAGAGGGGCTATATGTACCGGGGGGGAGGGTTGACAACCCCCCTACCGACCGCCTCACAATAGGGAGGCTTCTTGCAAAATATTACGTTGATACTTTTGGTAAAGCATTAATCTATTTAAAACAATATTACTTCTACAACTTCCATAGAAGTATAAACTTTACGTATCTTATTATTCTAGTAAAATATTACGGTCCGAACCACAATTTTATGTCAATATTTTGGCAAATATTAATGTTCCCTTTAAAAAAAAAACATATAAATTTATAAATATCAATATTTCATAAGAATATTGTGATGTCACTTCTTAAATTGAATCAATTTACACAATTTATAACTATCGATATTCTAGATAATATTAATATGTACCTCCTAAAAAATAGTTATTTATATATGCCACCAATTTAAAAGAATACTGTTAGGTTGATCTTAAAAAAACATAATTTTTAAATCAATAATTTGTAAGAATATTTTATTATTTATCTTAACGAAGCATAACTTATTATTATGCATCAATATTCTAAAATATTGTTTAGTTTCCCGAAGAAAGTACAAATTTATATTATCAATATTCTAAAATAATTTTTACGTTCCTAAAGAATCAAAATTTATATATCCATATTTAACAAAATTCTGTATTTTTCCTAAAGAAAAACTTTATGCATATTAAATTTCTAGTATTCTAAATATATACAGTGTTGTTTTGAGAAAAACACAATTTTACAATTCTATTTAATATTTCAGGAAAATATTAAATTGTAGGTTTTTGAAAGTTAAAAAAAAAACATAA
>CAIGRB010171400.1:79950-110839 GCA_903798255.1 Fraxinus quadrangulata | reverse complement strand
ACTTAAAACCTGATTTTTGAATTGAGCAT
This sequence comes from Fraxinus quadrangulata, assembly GCA_903798255.1. Lineage (NCBI taxonomy): Eukaryota > Viridiplantae > Streptophyta > Magnoliopsida > Lamiales > Oleaceae > Fraxinus > Fraxinus quadrangulata. The sequence goes on along the minus strand of CAIGRB010171400.1, from coordinate 110,810 downwards.
AGTTAATCCCTTACTTTTCAACTCTCCACTAAAAGAAATATGGCCAATGTTTCTTGGCCAAGCTCAAAGCCAGGCCAAGAAACGCGCCAGACCCAATAGCATGGTTCAAGAAATATACATGGTATATAGAAAGCGTTACTAATTTTCTTCTATTTTATTCCCCAACTTACGCAAATATAAGTACCAATGTTACCATTAATGTAGTGTTGAACATTGATGCAACACAATCTTTAATGATTAATAACACATTAATCTAAATCATGAATTCGAAGAGTACCAGAATAAGATCAAATATAGGTTGAGAAACACAAGTTTTATATATTAAAATCAAATAAGAGTTTATATACCAAAAGAGTAAGAGAAAAAACCTACGATCGTTAGTACAGGAAATATCCTCACTTGAAATAAAAGCTAGAATTGAATAATCAACAGAATAAATAAAATTAGACTAATCCGCACGTCCAATATGCAACTTCCTGACACCCCCGTAATGTCTTGATGTTCCACTTCCCAGGCTCATAGTACTTTTAATTTATACGGTGATGTTTTTGAGCTTCTTGACAATTCACATTCATCCAATCTAACTTGTATTCCATCATTATCATTGTCTTCAAGTTGATGAAGATTCACCCTCTAATCTTGTCTCTTTTTTGATTTGCCACCTCGTACTGGTGGCAATCAACTCAGTATGTTGTCACTAAGAAAATATCGACGTACTATGCAAATATATCTATGGCTTCTTCGTGCTTAGTCCANTCCATCATTATCATTGTCTTCAAGTTGATGAAGATTCACCCTCTAATCTTGTCTCTTTTTTGATTTGCCACCTCGTACTGGTGGCAATCAACTCAGTATGTTGTCACTAAGAAAATATCGACGTACTATGCAAATATATCTATGGCTTCTTCGTGCTTAGTCCAAGTCAACTCGTAAATGTCGTCATGTAGCCACTTTTGTCTCCTTGCCCGGGGAGTCAACAAAAAATGCAACATTACTAATATTAATCTCATATCACCCTCCAAGCACTCCTCAAGAATCTCAATGTTTTGCTCCTCATAAACATGTGTAGACATTCTTATTTTTCAACTGAACCAAACCCTAAATTGGGATTGAAGAGAGCAAAAATATACACGTTGTAATTCATCTCAATGTCATATCCAAAACTATCTCCACCACTATCCTTCATCAACGGATTATGCTGACCTAGTTTGGTAGATGCTCCTCTAGCTGCTACACCCATTTGAGAAATTTCGTATAGTCCGTTGTTGGAACCGTTTGGGTGGCCACGCGAGGGTCGTGCACCTAGGCCACCGAACGCACCCAGCTTGAATTCTTATGGGGCCATTAGATTGGCAATTTGTTGTACCAACGTCCATCTATTGTTGTGGCCTTCCCCTCACTCAATCAATTCCACTAGAGATTAATAAGCACTCAATCGTGACCTCGAAGACATTAGGAACATGACATTGGCTCTGATACTAATTGATATAGTGTAAGCATCAAGAATCAAACAATACTTTAATCTAATTTGGTTGCTTCGACAAATACCAAAAGAAGATTGAGTAATAGCAACAAAGTGATATAAAACCCTACAACACTTTGATGCCTAAAACGCCCTCAACCTAGAGTTCAACAAATATGAAAAACAGAAATAAAATAACAATTAAAATTAGTAAATATAACTCTAGCTGCCAATTCTCGTTCCCGCCTATGCACTGTGTTCGGACACACCTATAGTGCCCTAACACTCCACTTTCTACTCGCACTAATTTTCATGCTCACATTCTTTAACGCCTCGATATCACACTTTGTCCAATCTATCTCGTATGTCATCTTCATCAAATACCATCTCAATCACACTAAGGGAAATGTCACTCATACATTTCGAAGTGTACATCATGCTTGACAATAACTTTATTATAAGTTGATGAAGATTCACCCTCCAATCTTGTCTCTTTTTTGATTTGCCGCCTTGTACTGTTTTTTTTTTTTTAATTATCAAATGACACGAAGCATGAGCAAACAACTAATTAGTAAGGATATAATAATCGTAGATCATTAATTAAACAGTCGACGGTTGCAAAATAATCAAGTGAATGGAGGTGGGTTTGAGGTCAAACCCTAAATTAGTTGAACGACCACAAGTCAAATAGACAAACAAACTTTCAAAATCCAACATGACATTCATTTTTTTTTTTTTAATTCCCAATTCAATTTCAACAAACAAGGAGAAACAAAAGGATAAATTGTGTGAAAAAACAAAATCTGATACAGTTTTTTGTACTTAAACCGACACAAAGGACAAAAATAGACACCTACTATATATTTTTTTTTAAAAAAAGTATTTTTAATAAGATTTTAAGTATTTTTGTACATAAACCGACACAAAGGACAACAATCGCTGAAGTCGCATTTTCTAGTAGTGCTTGTATTTTGCATTGAAATATAAAGGTTATGACGTAGTACATTGGGAGCTATTCTTTTGGAAAATTACTGGGATCAGTATATTTCAATTTTATATTTTTATGTCCACCTCTAATATGTTATTTTCTTCTTGAATTTTTTCTCTTATTTTAATTTTTTCCTGAATTTTTTTTTTTTAAATATTTTTAACTTTTACAAGTTTTTGTCTTGTGCATGAGCATTAATTTGTTACTGTCTCACATTCAATGTCGATACCTATTAGAAGATCAAAAGAAATATCGCAATTACTTATATAAATCAAATATTTAAGTTTAAAAATCAATTTAATATTAATTAAATAATAGAAATATNCGGAAAACTGTTTTTTTTTTTTTTTATTATCAAATGACACGAAACATGATTGATTAAATAATTAGTAAGGACATAATAATCGTAGATCATTAATTAAACAGTCGACGGTTGCAAAATAATCAAGTGAATGGAGGTGGGTTTGAGGTCAAACCCTAAATTAGTTGAACGACCACAAGTCAAACAGACAAACAAAATTCCAAAATCCAACATGACATTCATTTTTTTTTTTTTTTAATTCCCAATTCAATTTCAACAAAGAAGGAGAAACAAAAGGATAAATTTGTGTGAAAAAACAAAATCTGATACAGTTTTTTGTACTTAAACCGACACAAAGGACAAAAATAGACATCTACTATATTTTTTAAAAAAAAGTATTTTTGTACATAAACCGACACAAAGGACAACAATCGCTGAAGCCGCATTTTCTAGTAGTGCTTGTTTTTTGCATTGAAATATAAAGGTTATGACGTAGCCGTATAACTTGTACATTGGGAGCTATTCCTTTGGAAAATTACTGGGATAAGTATATTTCAATTTTATATTTTTAAGTCCACCTCTAATATGTTATTTTCTTCTTGAATTTTTTCTCTTATTTTAATTTTTTCCTGAATTTTTTTTTTTAAAAATATTTTTAACTTTTACAAGTTGGTGTCTTGTGCATGAGCAATGGTTTCGTAGGAATTAAAATTTAGATTTTGATTTAAGACAAATTTTACAATTAATTCTAACGACATATTTTGTGGAATCCACAATTTTTAATCATATATTTCATCAAATTTTATCAAAATTTGTTAAAATTCTTATTTTAATATCCACCAAAGAGGAACCAACGTTAATAAACATGTTTCTCATCTTTTCTTAAAAAACAAGTGGGTGCCAAATTCTTGAAAAAAAAAATGCACTTTTTTATATTTCGTGCACGACTTTAGATGCCCTTGTATTATAACAAATAATGGGATTGTGCTGTCTCTGCATTGACAAAACCATTAATGTTGAATTGAAAATGGTAGATTGGATGCCACCATTTCCGGCTTAATTGTGGGAAGAAGGGAGTCGTCCCACATGTACGTACAGATTACGGACATAACTAACGACTCATTTAATTGGCCAAGGATATATTAAAAATAAATAAATGGAATCGTATAAAAAGAACAAAGCTGCTACATGTACATTCATTTTAGAACAATTTATTTGCAGTCGTTCTACGTGGATGGCATAAATATGACAGCATACATCAAATTACTAATTTTCATATGTATGCCATGTTGGACGACTACGGAAGTGAGCGTCTGCAAATAGCATTGTTCTTCGTTTTATACATTAAGCTTGACATTTATGATCACAGCTATTGATTTGAATAAGACATTTTCAAATCAATGCCCATAATTTTGACGCATCAAGAAATGTCAAACTTGTTGTACGAAATGAATGTATAACTAATTTAATTTTTTTAAAAAAATAGTTGGATAATATGATAGAAAAATAAAATTGACAAAATCACTTTTAGAGGGTTCTTCTAATATTTGAAGAATGCTTATTGTACTTTTTTTCGATGTCAAATAAATAGTCAACTCATTAGCATTAATTGTGCATTTTATTTATGTAAAACCAAGGATACACGAGGTTCGTGCCTCTACCAGATTTGAGAAGGGTTAAAAGGTAATTTTCTCATAATTTAGCCCTTGTTTCGTGGAGATTAAAAATAGATTTTTAGTGTATTTTGATAAAAGTTGATAGAATGTGTGGTTGAAAAATTACGGGGATCAATGAAATATGTGATTAATATTGATTGTTTGACTTTAATTTAAATTAAAATCAATACCCAACAGGGGCTTAATATGGCTAAAATTAAGGGCCCGTTTCACGGGTGACCGAATTAGTCCTATTAATTTATATTTTCCAAATTCTATATAATCCGAAAGTTTGCGGATGTTGAAGAGTAAAACCCACAAATACGATATTGAAATGAGTAAGAGCATTTTCAAGAGACTCTCTATTTTAAAAAAAAAAACATATTCTATTATTTGGAGAACATCTATAAATTTAAAGAGTTAAAATTTTGAAATACTCCAACAAACTCTTTATATTTAACACTAAATTTTACTACTCCCAAAAAATATTTTTTATTTTTTTATTTTTATTTTAACTAGCTTTTCTTTAGATTATTTTATTAATTTTTTACATTGAAAATTGAAATTTTTTGAATGCATTTAATTATAAAGAGAGTCAAACTCACTCTCTAAATTAAAATGTTAATTTAAAGAGTCTCTTGGAGCATGATTTTAAATGTTGAATATTTAAAATAGAGAGTATTTCTTGTTTAAATAATCTCTTGAAGATACTTTAATGCAATTTAATACAACTAGTGTTAAACACTCGCTTAAATGATACCAAGTGATAAGTTTAATGAATAAGTATCGGCCTGTTTGAGCCCCAATTTTTTTAATTTATAAAATATATTTTAAAATAGTAGATTGATATAAAATGTCTGGTTAAAAAATAAAGAAAAATTTTAAATTTGCGTGTAATATCATTTTATTGAATAATGTATAGTTAAAAAGAAGGGAGTAAAAAATGTATTTAAGAAAATGGGAATCAAACAAAGACTATATATACAATATAACCTCTATAAATGAATAAGGTGTTCCTAAATTAATGATTTATTAATTTATAGAGTATATTTAGAATTAACCTATTTGTACACTTGTTGTTGACAATCATAATTGACAACATTGATATTGTCAAAATCTAGACTATTGATTTAAAAAATAATTTTTAAAATGAATGAATTAACCTATTTGTACACTTTTTTAATTACTTTAAATCTCACTTATTTATGAGTAAAAGGTTAATTTTCTTCGTAAAAGCAAGCTTAAAAAGCAAAGTTATTTCTTGTTTGAACCGCTTGTACGCAAAAAAAAAAATACTTTTACCCACTTATTTTCAGAAATCGACTATGATGATTTTGTGTGTGTGTGGTGTCAATTTATTCAAATCAACCCTTACTATATCCCTATTTTGAATTATTTTAACCGGTCAATATAGTATAGTAAAAGTTGATAAGATAATGTCACTGAAAATAATACAAATTAAACCGGCCTCAAAGTTGAACTAATAAAAAATTTACTGTTAGACGAGCAAAACGAACCACGAAAGCAGCAGGCAATCGTATGGTGTCCTCATCTTACATAACTTCAATATCGAGATAAGGTTCCCCGAGAACGGTACTCAGGAAGAGGATCCCTACTNAAAATTCGTACTTAAACATGTAGTCTTACCTAAATACGCGCACACTTTTTGTAACACTGATAATCAGATTTTGTACTATTATAGAGTTGCTTCATTATCGTCTCGGAGCATTTCCAAGAAGTTCTCTATTTTTGAATAGCATATTCTGTCATTTGGAGATCATCTATAAATTTAGAGAGTTAAAATTTTGAAGTACTCCAACAAACTCTTTATATTTAACACTTAATTTTACTACTCCCAAAAAATATTTTTTATTTTTTTATTTTTATTTTAACTAGCTTTTCTTTAGATTATTTTATTAATTTTTTACATTGAAAATTGAAATTTTTTGAATGCATTTAATTATAAAGAGAGTCAAACTCACTCTCTAAATTAAAATGTTAATTTAAAGAGTCTCTTGGAGCATGATTTTAAATGTTGAATATTTAAAATAGAGAGTATTTCTTGTTTAAATAATCTCTTGAAGATACTTTAATGCAATTTAATACAACTAGTGTTAAACACTCGCTTAAATGATACCAAGTGATAAGTTTAATGAATAAGTATCGGCCTGTTTGAGCCCCAATTTTTTTAATTTATAAAATATATTTTAAAATAGTAGATTGATATAAAATGTCTGGTTAAAAAATAAAGAAAAATTTTAAATTTGCGTGTAATATCATTTTATTGAATAATGTATAGTTAAAAAGAAGGGAGTAAAAAATGTATTTAAGAAAATGGGAATCAAACAAAGACTATATATACAATATAACCTCTATAAATGAATAAGGTGTTCCTAAATTAATGATTTATTAATTTATAGAGTATATTTAGAATTAACCTATTTGTACACTTGTTGTTGACAATCATAATTGACAACATTGATATTGTCAAAATCTAGACTATTGATTTAAAAAATAATTTTTAAAATGAATGAATTAACCTATTTGTACACTTTTTTAATTACTTTAAATCTCACTTATTTATGAGTAAAAGGTTAATTTTCTTCGTAAAAGCAAGCTTAAAAAGCAAAGTTATTTCTTGTTTGAACCGCTTGTACGCAAAAAAAAAAATACTTTTACCCACTTATTTTCAGAAATCGACTATGATGATTTTGTGTGTGTGGTGTCAATTTATTCAAATCAACCCTTACTATATCCCTATTTTGAATTATTTTAACCGGTCAATATAGTATAGTAAAAGTTGATAAGATAATGTCACTGAAAATAATACAAATTAAACCGGCCTCAAAGTTGAACTAATAAAAAATTTACTGTTAGACGAGCAAAACGAACCACGAAAGCAGCAGGCAATGGTATGGTGTCCTCGTCTTACATAACTTCAATATCGAGATAAGGTTCCCCGAGAACGGTACTCAGGAAGAGGATCCCTACTAGAAAGATGATCAGTTATCGGACCTGCAAGACGATACTCAGGTACCAAGCCTGTTCGAGACAGACGCTCCGTAAAATACAAAGGGTTAGCATACGATGGCCGATCTTGGTATGAAACATAGGGATCACGACTCACAATCTCTTCTCGTTGTCTAGTTTCCAAATTTGATGTACGATCTCGATATGAAACATAGGGATCACGGCTACCAATCTCATCCAGCCGCATAGTTCCCAAATTTGATGACCGAAGATCACGGTACTCCAACAGCTCATCACGTCTATAAGAATCATGGTACTCAACCAGTCGGTCTGGCCTGTAGACATTAGTATGCTCCATTATTGGTTCCCTCCTGTAAGTATCCAGGGGCGCCAAACCTCTGCCATCTCTGGAAGAATCACGGTGCTCTATATATGGATCTCGTCTTTCTCTATATGGGTCACGGCGGTCAAAATATGGATCTCGCCCACCTCTATAAGGGTCATGATCATCCAAGTACGGATCTAGCCTGTAAACATTTACTTCTGGTATACTCCTATAGGCATATGAAGGAACAATAAGCGGTGCAGGTGCAGGTAATGGTAATGGTGGAGGCTGCCACAGTGGTGCCACAGGAGATATAACAGCATCTCTTTGACGCTTACGAGGACGCTCATGGTGCCAGCGCTCCTCCCTCAAAGAAGTGCGCCTCTCAACATCCCCTCTCCGCCTCCTATTTCTTTCTTGGCGCTCAGGCATCTCATCATCCCCTCTCCGCCTCCTCTTTCTTTCTCGGCGCGCAGGTGTAGGGTTTTCTGCTTTCCCCCTCCCCACATTTTTGGCATGGCTGACTTTCCTGGCAGGTACAAAAAGCTTACACAACTCCTTGACCTATAGAAGAAAACCATTAGTGGCCAAGATGCTATATGAGATCAGATGGCAACAGCGTCCTTAAACTTGCACAGTATTCATCAAACCCCAAAACTATTATCAGTAATAAGGCAATGCCAAGTACCTGTGACGATGTCAATTGGCAGTCAAACTTATTCCTTGTAAAATAGTTGTTCTTGATTACCATCTTGAATTTCTCCTCAGCCAAGGGCAAACAATCCTCGAAAACAGTAAATCGGACCTAACATGGTATACAGGTTTCAATCAAAATCGAGATAATATAATGCCTTGTCCTCATTCAACTGTTGACAGTATTTTCAGTGGAGGTACATTATCAAACCCACGAGGTAAACTATCATTACCAAAACATATATATGTCCAATGCTTGTTTCTGAGACTATGAACTTACGAGGAAGTTACATCAAGCATTGTAATAGCAGCAGAAAAGGATAAAAGTATGTGAATAATGAACTGGATAATAAATACAGAAGGGATCAATACTATCTTACTCTAAAATACGCTTCTTAAAATATAAAAAAAGGCCCCACATTTCACTATGCCATCCATCAAGAGTGAATGTACACGTAAGAAAAATGGGTGTTAATTAACTTGCCAAAACCACAAAACATCAATAGAGACAACAAAGTATAAGAAACAATTTTTTTGATATCCTTATGCCAATTGATTTGACCTCCCTTCCAACTATAAAAACCTCCACCTTTCAGGTCAGCTAGACCCAGACCTACCAATAGAAGGAAAAAAATGTGTACAACAGTATAAACTAATGTACAAAAACAGGATGATCATTTCTGGCCTGGCCAAAACCACAAAAATCCTTTTCATGAAAGCGTACTCATAAATCCTTTTCAAAAGCCCATTGATAAATCGTGGTAATCATAAGGTAGTACAACTACAGCTAGAAACTTGGAACATGTTACTACTCTGATCTAGTTTCAGTCACCAAAAAGTTCCTCTACTCACATTTCACCAACAAAAGGTCTTGCCATTTTTTCAAACATTTGGACTTCAGCAGTGGCGGATTTACCATGGGGGCAGTGGGTAGCAATAAATTTCAAATATGTTATTTTGCCCAAGGTTTTTCAAAAAATTTCAAAAAAGTCCTCATAATTTTTAAATTTTGCCCGCACAATTAAAATTTTATGAAATTTGCCCCCACGATTATTTTCTTCTAGCTCTGCCCCTGGACTTCAGTAGGAACCTTGGTATCAATTCATAATTCAACAAACTTCTTTTCAAAATAGGAGGAATAGCTCAGAAGAAAAAATTCACACCGACACACGTGGCAGGCTCTTTGTTTGATCAACATGTTATGGTTAAGCGAAAGACATCATTTTACAAACCATTCTCATCAGTAATATATACATGTTCACTTTTAATTAGTCTTGACACTCCAAGTCTTCACAAATTTCTAAGCACATTTATTTCAGATTACATAAAATGACCAGAAGGTGACTCTTTATCAAGCAAAAGGCGACTCTTCATCAGCAAAAGAATTATGCAAATGCCATGACAAAGAATCATACTTGTCAGATCACCCAAGAAAAAAAAAAACAACAAAAAGATAATGCCTTCATTAACTCCTACCAAATAAAGGCAATAAACTAAGCTGTGAAGATCCAGTCTAACAACAGAATGCTGCAACTGTAAGCTCAGCATTTTCTCCCCTACTTGGGAAAAACAATGAGAAATTTCATAAAGAAGTATTAATTGAAAGTCTAACAAAATAAAGTCACATTGTGCAACAACGACAAACAAATGTTCGCGTTTCAAATTTTTATTTTTATTTTGATTCAATTGTCGTAATATTTTACCTACTCCTTGAAGAGAAGACCTAATGTATGCTATTTAAAATTAATATATTTACACACCAAGGTCTAGATCAAGTGGTAAGAGAGAAGCCTTACTAGATCAATGGTTCCAGTCTCTTTGGTGGGGGGTAAGGGTGAAAAAAAGAAGTAATTTATGAACTAATTTCAGGCACTGAGCAGGAAAGAAAATGTAGATTCCTTTGAATTACAGCATATGAACTAACCTGAGATGGGAACTGCGACTTGAAGGCCTTGGGCTCAATGTTATATCCCCCAGCTCCTGCTGCTTTATAGATTCCGTACATCAATTTCAGATCAATATCATATAAAAACAGTCGCATCCCTTTATAGATCTTTTTCACCAAACCTTTCTTGCTAGCAGGCAGCCCAAGAACTCTATAACGGTAGCAGTCATTCTTTGTCTGAGAACTGCACATAAAAATCATTCCCATGCACTCAGCCCTTTTCTTAGATTTCTTCTTGGTTGACGATTCTGGCTTATCTTCAGCTCCAGAGGCCGCTTTCTTGAAGCTTCCGTCTTCCACCTTCTTCTTGCTGCGCCTCTGCCATGATTTCTTGACCTTCTCCTTTGAGCTTGTTTCCAATTTTTCTACATTACTTCGCTTTTCAGCATTTTGTCCATCTCCATCTGTATTTTCTTTATCTACTTTTGCAACTTTGCCTTCTTCTTCTTTCATTCTATCTTCTTCACCATTGCCATCATTATCAACGGAATTTTCTTTCACCTTCTTTCTGCTCCTTTCCCCTGATTTCTTGGCCTTTTCCTTCAAAAGTGCTGCCATATTTCCTTCATTACACTTTTCAGCTTTTCCACTGTCTCCTTCAGCAATTTCTTTTTCTTCTTTTGCATTTTTTCTATTGTCTTCTTCTTTTTCTTCTTCTTCTTCTTCAGTGGCATCTTCTTCACTATCTTCGTCCTCGAAAGTATTTGTAGCATCTTCTTCACTATCTTCATCGTTGAAACTTTCATTTTCTTCATTCGCTTCTTCGGAAGTATCTTCTTTGTCATATTCCTCCATTGAATCTTCCTGATTATCTTCGTTGTCTTTCTCCATTGGACCTTCTTGATTATCTTCATTGTCTTCAGGAGTTTGTTTGCTCTTTTGCTCCTCTTCTATCATATTATGACCATTCAGTTCTTGAATATCTTCATCATCTTCCAGAATTTCTTCACTCTTCTGGATAATCACATTTTGTTCTTCATGCTTTGTTTCTTCATCTTCTTCATTTTTTGTCACGTCAATTGATGTTGTTTCTGTATTTTCAGCATGAGCAACAACCGTTGTTTGCTCTATCTTAGCAATCATTGAGTCGGAGTTCTTTGTTTCAACTAAAGCATCTTGAGCAACTTCATTCTCTTTGAGAGTTCTATTGGAGGTTGAAGCTTTTTTCTTTCCTTTGCGTGCCATTATCGACCTCTAGTGTTTCTGAAACACACACATACATGTGATTGCATATGCACGTGTATATACAAGCAAATATACACAACGTTTAGAATACAAACCCACCATATATATTTTATTATACACAAGCACATGAGAAGGACTTTGGTGTATATGATCCATTAGGTACTTATTGGCATGCACATGAGCACTCACATCTTATAGCAAATATAAACCCACCGTATATGGCTATTAAAGGGTAAATCAAGAACAGAATAATGTTAAACCCCTAATATCCAATTTTGAATAAAATTTTCAAGGAAAAATTTAGATTTTGAGTTTCAAATAATAAAATCCGAAAGCTACATCCCAAGGAGGAGAAGTCCACATCTTGAACTGAAATACAAATTATATTTCCTTCATTTTCACCCCCTCTTTTCAGGAAGCATTATCAAATTCTTATGTTACTTAGCATTTCGTGATTAATTGGCAAATCAAGGTCATGAAGGTCGGAAGCAAAATCTTGGTTGATAACCAGGACCTAGAATTAAAACACACAAATTTTCATTCAAATTAAAATTTTCTATCATTTTTATGATGGAAACCCCAAATGGCATGCTTCCGCAAATTAGCAGCAGCAAAATATAACCTACATCAAAATTTTATATCACATTCCCAGAGCATTTTACTCAGCATATGATTTAGAATTGATTTACAACGAACCACGATTTCCTGAAGTGAAACACGCCATAATTTATTGTGGACTTTAAAATAGAATTCCGAAGCTGGAACTGAAATAGGTCAGTAAAAAATCATCTTCAAACTTATACCAGTATTTCCTAATTCAAATTCTTGTAGCCCTAAATCTTAATTCCATTCAAACAATTACTTAATCCTTAAAATCACTATCCCATGGCAACAAAATAAAATAATTCCGCAATTAGAAGTTAAAACTTTTTTTCATTTGTAGAATTAACGAAATGGGCATAAATCTCACCTCTTGTTGTGAAGTCTATTCAACAGAGTGAAAGACTCAATCTCTGCAATAGAGATATAAATCTGAAAAACCTTCAATTGAAGAAAAACTAGGAGAAATAAGAACTCGATTACGAAAATATGGACATACTATCTTTGTTTATCTGCTAGTGAGTTTTGTTTATATTTATAAATTAAACTTCTCTAGAAAAATAAATGTGCAACCCTACGATTCGTTTAGTGGCTAAGGAAAATCAGGATTGATGACTCTCCGCATCATATACAATTTTGAGAGAATATAAAATAGAGATTATCTCAATTTTTGTTTTTTAAAATTTATTTTTAATTATGTTTTTTCAAAATACATTTTTCAATTTCTTTGTCTTTAATAAAATAATATTAAACACAAATCCAAACATTTTCTTTATTTTTCAACCACACATTCTTCATCTATCTACCATTCAAAAATGCATTCATAAAAAAAAAAACTCTATTCTTTATTTGAAAACTAAAATCTAAAAGAATTTTCTATTTCAGAATGACTTTTAGAGGAAAACATATTGAGCAAACTTCCTCTAAAAATCTTCCAATTAGAAGAATTACTTTTATAAAATTAGTTAAATTCAAGTAACCTTTGAATATCAAAAACTCCTTTAACTTCTCAAAATTCATGTCAAACGAGTCATAAAAGTTATCATAAACCCTTATGACTTGTGAATGTCGTTTTCGAAATAAATGCCGTCAAAGTTATTTTTTATCAAACAAGATCGACATAAGTAAAAACCCACACGAAGCTTTGCTTGAGGATTGTCTTTTTCTGCTACAAAGATGCAATGTTGAGATAATACAAGCATTAAGACAAGAAAATGGTTATGTAGACCATCTTGCTAATATGGGACAATCCCCCTAAATCTATAAATCTTTTAATTTTTATAGACATGGAAGGAGTTGCTTTTATTAGAGTTAGCGAGTATTTTTATTTTTTCCAATGTACCAAACAAAATCATCATAGAATGCTATGGATGAAACATATTTGTAAAACGCATTGTAGTGAATAGGGGAAACAAATCTACTATTGTAGAAAATTTTATTCAAAGTCGAAGACAATTAACTTTTACATAGAATCATAACTTTAGAAGTGAAGTGACCATGGCGAACTTTCATATCAATTCACAAAACTCATGAATCCTAAGACTAGATAATGTAACGTGAGATTTAGTTAATTTAGTCTCGTATTAGAGGAAAAACAATTCAAATATGGGAGGTAAGACTCTTCGGCTCCCTCGTCTTCACAAAGCTAGTGGGGAATACATCAAGTACACAGGTCAATACAAAGCTTCGGAAACTGTTCAGTGGTGTTTCCATTGCCTAGTAAGTAAATCTTGCTTTTGTGGTTCTCCAAGCAAGTTATGTTCATCTGATTGCCCTCTTGGCTAGTCTGCAGAATCACACAGCATGTGGATCGTCAGTTAGAAAAATTATGGCCTCAAATTCTCTATATACATAAGTCGAATCGTGAAATATAGAATTGTTACCGAGCATTGTGCTTCACAATTCCAGAACGGTGTTGGGAAACAACTTAGATAATGACACCACGAACAATGTTCATTTCCATCGACCCCGTCAAGGAGCAAAACTAGGCCAATGATAAATCTGAAAATTAGAAAATACGAGATATCAAAGGGTCAATAAGATTTTTTATGATGAATTGATTCAAATTTTTAACTGCGCACAATGGGACGAGGTCATTTGATTGGTAACAACCGATGTGAAACTTACCCCGATATTATAAGTATCAGTGCAACGAATAACATTATGTACTGATATGTCTTGTACTTGGATTTGGAATATGGTGCAATATAACCAGCAGGAACTTTTCTCTTGCTCACCCACCCATATTGAGGACGAATTAGAAGGACGAACCCAAGTAAAAACCCGGTTACAAATCCTCCAAGATGTGCAAAGTTGTCGACGTGAGGAAGGATTCCAACCGAAAGATTAATGACGATGATCAGAAGAAGTGTCAATAGTGCTTGTAACTTGTTTTCATATATTGTCCAATTGACAAGGAGTTCAGAAAGCATGGCTCCAAGTAAACCGAATAATGCACCAGAGGCACCAACGGAGATAGTTGTACGGACGAACAATGAGGACAACAAACTACCTCCGATTCCAGCTACAACATACAGCAAACCAATCCGCACTACAACAGGATTAAAGAAATTTAACATATCATACTTCTCAAAAAAAGTGCTTCTAAGCTTAGCCAAATGTGCGATAAATTTAGTGGCTGAGAGTCTTACCGAGGTGTGGAATTGATGAAAGTAGACACAAACATGATAGAAAATGATCCTAGTTCTAGTGAATAGATATCTCTAATGCTAGTGACCGAGTCTCAAATGGTAAGATTTTTGGTGAAGTAAATGAGAGCACGACATACCGAAACCAAACTCCTCCTCAAGCCGAATGCCAACGAATAGGAGAGACACCATATTCGCAATAACATGGAACACTCCCGCGTGTAGCCACATACAAGAGGCTAACCGCCATGCTTCGTGGTGCTTCACTACTTCATTCACTTCCAAAGCTCCTATTTTTTGTAGCCTGAAAATTCACATAATAATTTCGATTTCAATAAGAGCCAAATACATGATTTCTCACAATGTGCTAATTTTGCAAGCTAAATATGGCCTTAACACTAGATGTTCTCGGTGATTAACAGGATGAGGGTCCATTTGACATGATTATTGTGAGAAGAGTTGCTTCAAAAGTTAATATTTGTTTCGTTATCAACAAAAAAAAAAGTATTGTGAATATTAAATTGGTTGTTTGACAGTATAATTAGAATAGTATTTTTTATTTATATTGAATATAATTATTTAACTAAATATTATTCTTTATTATATACAATATCGTAAGTATGAAATATCATAATTTCTTGTATCATCTTAAATTCATTTTTTTTTTTAGCTTCATCTTAAATTTATTTGTAAATTATTATTGGGCATTAAAATATGAAAAATATTAAACAAAATTTTAAAGACGACAAAATACATGTCGTATTAAGAGTTCAAAAATAATATTTAAATTATATACCCTTCGATGGGTGGAAAAGTTAGATATTTGGTATTTTACTATAAATTAATAAACATAATTAATATAGATTTCATCTTTCCATAAAATCTGAAATTGGATTTTTTTGAACAAGCTCCAAAATGGAGATTCTCTTAAGCAACTTTAAAAAAATTAAACGACTGCATAAGTACTTTTGAGTTTCCAAAAAGCCCACCCAAACACACCCTAAATATTATAAGCTTGGGACATATTCACATTTTAACAAAATAATAAATAATCAAAGAAATTGACTTTTTCATCATATATAATCAAAATCCATGAATTCATGAGGGCTATATATGCACTCACGTAGCGGCTGATGGACCAAGCAATGGGTTCTCTTTCGTGCTCTGAAACGCGAACCGGCCTAGAGTCGACGTACCAATGCACTTGGTGGAGTTCTCAGGACAATTATTGATGTACATTGAAATGACAAACAGGACAATGTTGACAACAACAATTGTGGGCACAATCCAAGGGAACCATTTCTTGAACGGCTGGTATGGCGGCGGAGGAAGCGGCCGTGGACGGAGGGGGCCACCAACCGGATGTGGATCGGTCTGGCGTGCCTGAATTTTGATCTCGAGCTCCGACTCAGGCGAAGAGTATGGAGAAATCCTCCCCATTATAGCCGGTCGGAGCCTCGAATGGGAAGAAAGGTGGCGGAGGATGATTTGATGGTAATTTTGGAATAACAGATTTGTTAGGACAAAAACGTGTCGTTGAAAATGTACAACGTATCAGGAATTATAGGACTATGGTACTATTTTTAGCATATGTCTATGGAAAGGTTACGAGGAGATTGAGACACACATGCAAGAATCCCTTACTAATTATTTTTTATTGTTTTTTTAGGAATCTATAGATTAAAACGATAAATCTAAAGCTTTGTGAATCATAATACATTTTATTTGAATCTTAGATAGTAAGTAGAAGTGCTACGTGAACCTTTTTTTTGTATACGAGGTGTACGTATTTTGCTTCTTTCGCAAGTTACAACTTTTCAAATCTATACATCATGAAATTGGATGTAGTTACTAATTCATGATTTGACATGTACAAAATAAAACTTCCTCACCTTCCTCCGACTTATCATCGACAATGTGTTCACGGTTTTAAACTGAACGATGACAAACAAACATGAGAGTTCCACTTGTTGAGAGACTTAATCCAATACATTAGTGCACGAGCTCCCCTTTTTCTAGATCCACCTCACATCAATAACTTGCCCCCTACCGCTTATTTTTTGAGAAATGGGAAAGTCAAAATGCTCGGGGATGGAAATGAGGGAATGTTCATAATATCTGGAATTAATCAAATAAAATTTAACACCCTCTTTATTTATTGTCAATTACAACTTTTTTGAATAATCGAGTGGTCAAATTCATTCGATACCAAGCCTTGAGTTTCTTTTCGAAGATTGGTACTGTCTCATTAGGTAATAAAATCAAAATTATATGAGTTAACCAATAAGGAATAAGGGCATGATATTAAGGCAAAAGATTTAGTCTTTGCAGTTGGGCTTTCACATTGAGATTGAGATGCCATAATTAGATGAAACCGTTAAATATAGAAAGTCAAAATTCAACAGCATTATATACCCATAAATCTCTCTTGATTTTGAACAATTTCTTCCCTTTCTTGAAAAACTTATTCAGAAATAATTTTGATCCACTTTTGTTCTGCATGGTCTCTTGTCTGATCACCAATGTTTGAAGATTTTCATGTGCCAAAGCATACGAAGAAGGCATATGGATAACTCGATCGCTACAAGGTCTCGTACCAAATTCTGGCTCTTGTTTTTTCTTTTGTTTGTTTTTTGGTATGTGTTAGTCTATAGGGTTGATTGGTTTCCTCTTTCAACATCGCGCCACCAAGTGAATTCCGCCGACTCATTGGGTTCGGATTCCATTAGTGAAACGAATTTACACGAAGAAAATGTTAGCGTAATTCCCTATGCCAATGATGTAATAAAGCAAGACGAAAAATCTGTATACAACATTTCGTCCGCCGATAATGATACCATCGAAGATTTTGAGGGTCTCCAGAAAGAATTGGAACCTTTATTACAGCCACAAGATGATGAAAGGAATCTGGAGAAACGATTAGTTAGAAAAGAGGTCGATTTGTGTAAAGGCCGGTATGTTTATGTTCATGATTTGCCTAGTCGATTCAACGATGATTTGCTTAAGCAATGCAAGTTGCTAAACAAATGGAGTGATATGTGCCATTATTTTGAGAATAATGGGCTTGGTTCTAGGCTAGGAAATCCTCAAAGGCTTTTTTTAGGCTCTGGTTGGTTTGAGACTCATCAATTCTCTTTAGAAGTCATATTTCATAACAGAATGAAACAGTATGAATGCCTAACAAATGACTCCTCAAAAGCTGCTGCAATTTTCGTGCCATATTATTCTGGGCTTGATATTGCGCGGTTTTTGTGGGATCAGTATAACGTTTCTGTGAGAGATTCGGATTCGAGGGATTTGGTTAAGTGGCTGAGGGGAAAACCCGAGTGGAGTGTCATGGGCGGAAAGGATCATTTCTTGGTTGCAGGGCGAATTACGTGGGATTTTAGACGGGCATTTGATGAGGAGTCTGGCTGGGGCAATAAGCTTATGTTCTTACCGGAGTCTCAGAACATGACAATGTTAACTATTGAATCGAGCCCTTGGCACCGAAATGATTTTGCTATACCATATCCTACATATTTTCATCCTTCAAATGACAATGAAGTTATTCAATGGCAAAATAAAATGAGGAGACAAAAAAGGCGCGCACTTTTTTGCTTTGCTGGTGCACCACGCCCGAACATGGAGGACTCAATCCGAAGTGAGATCATGGAACAATGCAATGCATCGAGGCGAAAATGCAGATTGCTAGAATGCAAGAATGACAAAAACAAGTGCATGAAGCCAGTTCATATCATGAAATTGTTCCAAAATTCCATCTTTTGCTTGCAGCCTTCAGGGGATTCGTTTACTAGGCGAGCAACATTCGATTCAATTTTAGCAGGCTGCATTCCTGTTTTCTTCAGTCCAGGTTCAGCTTATGTCCAATATCTATGGCATCTCCCAAAAGATTATACTACCTATTCAGTGCTCATACCAGAGGATGATGTAAAACAGAAGAAATCGAACATTGACAAGATATTATCTCAAATTCCAGCAAAGAAGGTATCAGCAATGAGAGAAGCAGTTATAAAGCTAATCCCAAAGGTAATCTACAACGATCCAAGGTCTCGACTGAAGAAGTTTCAAGATGCATTTGATTTAACAATAAAAGGAGTTATTGACAGGGTAGAGACTTTGAGGAAAGAGGTTAGAGAGGGAAGGAATTCGAGTACTGATTTTGACGAAGAAAATAGTTGGAAGTATTATACTTTTGGTAAAACAGGAGAGCATGAATGGGATAATTTCTTTAGAAGAACAGATAGAGTTAGGTACTAATATTTAGATATCAACGGACTTACATCAAGAAGGAGGATGAAAATCATAGAAAATTTGTAATAGTTAACTAGAGAAAACTTTATTTTTATTTTCCCCGATATTGAAACTTTTTGTGGGACGCGGACGCCATCGGTTTCCCTTAGATAAAATATACTGTTTTACTTCCTTTTCTTGGTGTTGTATTCAATCACAATCAAGGGGCATCCTCAATGATACAAACTAATGCTCTTTACAACTTGGGATTCTTTGTAAATATGATTTTTAGCAGTCTCCACAGAGATACGTTCGAGGCACGTGGATCAGTCATCTACTGATTTATTCTTTTCCTTTGGGGGTCTGATGTTCGACCCTTGCGCTTAGTCTCTGAGTATTCACGTGTCTAGTTATTTTTAAATCATAGGGTTTTCATTTGAGCTATCATGTTGACATGACATTCAAGACCAGCCTCGAGAATTTTGAGCCCTAGACAAATCATTATTACGAGGCGGTTAAACGTAAATTTGTTTACCTCAAACATTTGAATAAATGCTATGTTTATATTTTAAATGAAGACTTGGTACAATTCAAAAGAAAGAGTAAAAGAAAAATTATCTCTATAACTCGAGAGATTAAGGTAATGTAATATTTAGTAGAATTATCACGTTGATGAAAAATAAATTATTAGTGTAAATAATAATCTAAAAAATTATTAATTGGGAAAACTTTAGTAAAGTGCAATTTAGAAATTATGAGAAAGTTTTAAGAACCATAATTTGAATTCCTGAGAATATTGTAAGAATGACCCGTAAGGAAAAAAGTGATTTTCAATTACAAAAAGTGGAAATTTAGGGACTAAACTGCAAAATAGTGAGAAATATATATTTATAGAAGATAAGGTGGCAAGTTAGGATTATTTAGTGATGAAAAACATAACTAAATTCTAATGATTTTGATTCGAGAAGATTTTGATAAATTTGAGAGATTAAAGTGAAAATAAGTTTTGAGGTTAATAATGTATTTGGACCAAATGTGTATTTATTGGAGGATCGAGAATTGCCCTATCAATATTGGACCCATTTCAAAACTCATAATAAATGGTACATTATGGCTTCCAGAAAAAAATAATTCAAATAAACCTAATTCAAATTATAACTCATCAAAATAAACTATTTGACGTGTAATATTAATTTTTCAAATTAAATCATATTTTCGTAACAATATTGGGTTCATTTTAAAACTCATAAGTAATCATATATATTAAACTGAATAAAAATTATTTTGGATAAGATCAAACTAAGTTAGAATCTACCATATTTGAGCCCCATCTTTTCAAGAATACATTTTTTTCAAAATTAATTTTCAATCACACTTTCTCTAAAATAATTTTACACGTATTTAAAAAAAAAATCATTATATTTTAACAACCATGCTATAAGTACATATTCTCTTACCGAATTGACAAGTGACGACTACTTATTGAGAGCGTCTGTGGGCTCGGTAGGGGGCTACCACTTGTCAATTCGATAACCAATTAGATAAAAAATTACGTACAATAAGAATAATTCATATTTTAATAACATGTTCGTCAAAAAATCAATATTCCATAATATATTTTATCTCAAAGATGGAAATCAATCATGGGCTAAAATAAGTCACTCCGAATATATTTACCATATCTATGTCTAAATGGAGGTAGAAGGATGAAGCGTGAAGAGCCGGCGCCGCCAAGCCATCGCGTATACTTTTCCTTACAAGTGTATTCTCGAAATGAAGAACCGCCAAGCCAACTAGTCTGATATTTTATACTTCCTGTTTTACCCCCTCATTGTTTATTCGCACTTCCCATTTCTGATTTATCATTATCCCCATTCTACGTCTTTCTCCCTCTGACGGACAGGTCAATTGGATCGACACAAATTACTCATCGCGATCCACAAAATAATCTCATAATTCTGTGAAATTGAATTCAATTTTTAAACGATTTAAGGCAATTTTGTTGTTGCGGCAGCGATGGGGACTCCAAATAAGAATGAAAACAAGGGCGGCTTATTTTCCTCCATGACTTCGGGCTTTTCGATGTTCAGCAGCGCCATGCATAGATCCGTCAACGGGTATTAATTCCTTTCTTTCCACACGATGTTATTCTGTTTGTACGTGCGCTCAATCAGGTTACCAGGAAAATTCTCGATTTCACTTGATTAGTTATGGTATTTGAAAGATCTAAATTTTAAATTTTTATACAGTAATACGTGCATATGTGAGATTTAGCTGCAATTTGCTTTCTGTTATTTAGTTGATAGACGAGTGTAGGATGCTCTTGGAAAGCCACCGTTTTATTGTTTATTTTTCTGAAAGGTTTGCACATAAAAAAGGTGAATCTTGCATGTAAAATAATATGTCATGTCTTGCCCATATGGTATTGTTGGAGAGACCGAGAGAGGATCACATCACATTAGAGTAATAACTACAATTAGAGTTAATGAATACTGAGACCTTATTGATAATTAAGTGCAGATGAAGTAAAATCTGTCTTCGTTCCTTATTGATAATTAAGTGCAGATGAAGTAAAATCTGTCTTCTTTCTATTGCTTAATCATTTAGTCATATGAATATATGCTTGCTACAAACGAATGAAGCTATAATTAGTTCAAGAATGTTCCACGCAGCTTGGGTCAGTGACTAGCTTTACATACCTCAGCTATTTTAGGAAACTCCGAACTCATGTTTGTATATAAGCACTCTGGAGTTCGTGATTTTGATAAATCTGTCTTCGTTCCTTATTGATAATTAAGTGCAGATGAAGTAAAATCTGTCTTCGTTTCTATTGCTTAATCATTTAGTCATATGAATATATGCTTGCTACAAACGAATGAAGCTATAATTAGTTCAAGAATGTTTCACGCAGCTTGGGTCAGTGACTAGCTTTACATACCTCAGCTATTTTAGGAAACTCCGAACTCATGTTTGTATATAACTCTGGATTTCGTGATTTTGATAAATTCGATGTCATCATCCTAAATATAATCAAGATTTTAAATATAAATCTTAATTTTGAAAAGCACATGGTTTTGTCATTTTTATTTTTGACTATAAAATAATTTAGACGAAAAAAAAAAAAAAAAAAAATTAGTGTGCCCGTCTATGAAAACTTTCAGGATTGGCTTGCTTAAATCTATCAATAGGTGAGCTTTTTATTTCCTAAATTAGCTGTTCATTAATGTCTTGGTTCATTTGCAATATGGGGTGATACCTCGTGCAATGTTTAAAAAGACATAATCGGGTATTAAGGCATTTTTATTTCATGAGGTTAGACGTAAGATTCAATAAGCCTCACCATAAACTCAAAAAAATTGTCAAAAAATTATTAAAAATAAGCTCATAATATATCCTAAACAATTTTCAAAATTCAAAATACGTAATAGAACAATTCGAAATGTGCAAGCAAACAAAAGAAAAATCTATTTAGAAAATTATTTTAGTTTCAGATGGGTTTTTTAAACCATGACCTCAAGATTGTTCATGGCTTTTATACACGAGCTTCTATGCAACTCTGATTAGCTGCATGAACTCAGAGGAAATTGTCAACCAATAGGCACTTAGCTATTTTGACTATCCTATCAATAGGAGTCTTCATGTTTTTTCTAAGTTTGATTTGGTATTTTTATTTATCTTTAATATGTATTTTTTCTTTTCACATTTTAGTAGTTCAAATTGATTTCCCGTGAAATAATCATCATATGAAAAATGAAGGCTTTGAGTGTGCTAAGCAGTTATGTGCTTTATTTGTCAGTTTAACACTCACTTCCTTCCAACAGGACCAATACTACCAAGTACGCTGCATAAGAATAATTTTTCGCTAGCTTTTTATTGTCGATTTTCCTCATCAATGTCTAATAAATACATGTACTGCTTTTATACGTCAGGTTCAATTTAGATGAATCTCTGTTGCTTTCCTGACATCATAATGTCACAAGTTAAGACTCATTAACATATACCTTTTCTTCTTACAACTAGATTGCTCGGTTATGAAGGGGTGGAAGTTATAAATCCGGAAGGAGGCAAGGAAGATGCTGAAGAGGAAGCTCAGAGAGGAAGATGGCAACAGGAGGTGGGTGTCTTGTTACTGTACACTCTTTCTTTTAGATAATTACGAGGCTGCTTGCTTTATCATGATTTTTCTGGCATATTGGAAAGGGGTGCATTTGGTAAGAATTTCACCTTTACAATGTTATATTTGAAGCAGTGTCTTGAAAAGTTGAAGCATCCTGGAATCTTATTGATATTTTGGTGGTTATTTAGTTTTAGCAACCTTATAAATTCTCTTTGCAAAAGTTGTTTAAGGTTTAACAGTGACGGTCTACGTAGATAAAATTTTTTTGAAGTGATAATATACATTAATTAGAGAGCACTGTATCTATTAGAGTCACAAGGGATAAATTTCTCTGTAAAAGTGTTTGGATAACACTGGAAACTGTGCAATATAAATGTAATTGTGTAAAATTGTAAATGACAAAACCATGTAGAGGTCACTTGTTAGATGATGGAAGTCAAATGAAAGACAAAAGGGGCATATTGCTGTTAAAGAATTTGGATAATGCTGGAAGCTTAACAAATATGAATGTAATTGCGTAAATGACAAAACCACACAGAAGTCACAGGTTAGATGACAAAAGGGGCATATTGGGACCACTCTCTTCAGTCTTCCCCAAGTACGCCAATTGTCTTTTCCTTCTGGCCTGGTGGCATCTCAAAGTCTATATTCTTTAACGTGCTCTTTTATTGATTTTATATGGTGTAAGTTTTCTTATCTAAGCCTAATTGATG
The DNA here is from genome assembly GCA_903798255.1 of Fraxinus quadrangulata. Taxonomy (NCBI): domain Eukaryota; kingdom Viridiplantae; phylum Streptophyta; class Magnoliopsida; order Lamiales; family Oleaceae; genus Fraxinus; species Fraxinus quadrangulata. The sequence continues at coordinate 86,975 of CAIGRB010171400.1, read as the reverse complement.
ATCTTCTATGCTGTTTTCACATATGAATTAGTTATTGCTATCATTATATGTATATACTGATTGATCATTTTCTTTCTCAAAGGAACGTAATAGTTATTGGAAGATGATGCAAAAATATATTGGTTCTGATATCACATCAATGGTGACACTACCTGTCCTTATATTTGAGCCAATGACAATGCTTCAAAAAATGGCAGAGGTTTGTGCATCTCTTTGCTTATGCTGCTACCTTAATATCTGGCCATTCGAAGCACCACTACTAGTGCTAACTATGCAATACTTATGGCAGTTAATGGAATATTCTAACCTTCTGGATCAAGCAGATGAATGTGAGGATCCCTACATGCGATTGGTGTATGCATGTAAGTTAGACGTGTCAGCACTTCAATGATGGGGAATGATTCTCACTAATTAAATTGCGATGAAAGTTCTATAATGCAGTGACAGTTATTTGTTTTTTGATGCAGCATCATGGGCAATATCTGTTTATTTTGCCTACCAACNAAGTTATAAATCCGGAAGGAGGCAAGGAAGATGCTGAAGAGGAAGCTCAGAGAGGAAGATGGCAACAGGAGGTGGGTGTCTTGTTACTGTACACTCTTTCTTTTAGATAATTACGAGGCTGCTTGCTTTATCATGATTTTTCTGGCATATTGGAAAGGGGTGCATTTGGTAAGAATTTCACCTTTACAATGTTATATTTGAAGCAGTGTCTTGAAAAGTTGAAGCATCCTGGAATCTTATTGATATTTTGGTGGTTATTTAGTTTTAGCAACCTTATAAATTCTCTTTGCAAAAGTTGTTTAAGGTTTAACAGTGACGGTCTACGTAGATAAAATTTTTTTGAAGTGATAATATACATTAATTAGAGAGCACTGTATCTATTAGAGTCACAAGGGATAAATTTCTCTGTAAAAGTGTTTGGATAACACTGGAAACTGTGCAATATAAATGTAATTGTGTAAAATTGTAAATGACAAAACCATGTAGAGGTCACTTGTTAGATGATGGAAGTCAAATGAAAGACAAAAGGGGCATATTGCTGTTAAAGAATTTGGATAATGCTGGAAGCTTAACAAATATGAATGTAATTGCGTAAATGACAAAACCACACAGAAGTCACAGGTTAGATGACAAAAGGGGCATATTGGGACCACTCTCTTCAGTCTTCCCCAAGTACGCCAATTGTCTTTTCCTTCTGGCCTGGTGGCATCTCAAAGTCTATATTCTTTAACGTGCTCTTTTATTGATTTTATATGGTGTAAGTTTTCTTATCTAAGCCTAATTGATGATCTTCTATGCTGTTTTCACATATGAATTAGTTATTGCTATCATTATATGTATATACTGATTGATCATTTTCTTTCTCAAAGGAACGTAATAGTTATTGGAAGATGATGCAAAAATATATTGGTTCTGATATCACATCAATGGTGACACTACCTGTCCTTATATTTGAGCCAATGACAATGCTTCAAAAAATGGCAGAGGTTTGTGCATCTCTTTGCTTATGCTGCTACCTTAATATCTGGCCATTCGAAGCACCACTACTAGTGCTAACTATGCAATACTTATGGCAGTTAATGGAATATTCTAACCTTCTGGATCAAGCAGATGAATGTGAGGATCCCTACATGCGATTGGTGTATGCATGTAAGTTAGACGTGTCAGCACTTCAATGATGGGGAATGATTCTCACTAATTAAATTGCGATGAAAGTTCTATAATGCAGTGACAGTTATTTGTTTTTTGATGCAGCATCATGGGCAATATCTGTTTATTTTGCCTACCAACGCACTTGGAAGCCTTTCAATCCAATTCTTGGAGAGACTTACGAATTGGTTAACCATGGAGGGATTACATTCATTTCTGAACAAGTGAGTTATTGTCTATTGACACTCTATTTGTTCTCTGGTGAGGGTGCTTGGTATTATTTATGAGCACTAAGAGCTTTTAAGAAAATTAAGTTACTCATATTAATGCTTATAAGCACATAACAACATTTGGTTTTGAAGCTCAAAAAATGTGCACTCTTAATTGTAACAGCCTAAACCGTGAAAACGGGGTTGTGGGAGAGCAATACAAGCGTCGCAGCAATCCATTCTATAATTCTTCTCATTACCTCTCGATATTTTCTTCTATTTATCTTGTGTATCAATCTCGAGGCCTCGTGCCCACCCGTTAACTTACGTATTGTACTTTGGAAGATCTTGAGCTCATCTTACCTCTCACAGATTTCTGTTACGTCCTCACGACTTGAACCCTTGACCTTTCTCTTAAGAATGATTTAAGTCGAATCATGGTACCAATTTGAATCTTGGGAACGCGACAGAAATCCGTAAGGGGTAAAATTGGCTCAAGGTCTCCCAAAATCAACCCAAGCCTCGTGCTTGATCGTTAATTTATGTATTGTCTGCTCTGGAAGAGCTTGAGCTCATCTTTTCCCTCACGTATTTCTTTCGCGTCCCCAAGATTTGAACCATTGACCTTTCTCTTAAGAATGACTTAATCCCGATACCTCTCCCAGAGTGGACAGTACGAGAAAGAACCTTGCACGAGGCATGGGTCATTACATTAAGTGCTCACAAGCAACCATGAAAAAATTGGTATTTCCTGCTGCTTATAATTGGCATGGTTTTAAGCAGTTTGGATTTGTTAAACAAACTCTTAAGAGGTTATAATTTAGCGTCCATTTTATCCAAAAGCAGTTTATTTCCCTCTCTTGATTCTGAATCCTGATACGTTTACTTCAAATAAATCTATCTGTGCTGAGCGAGTAGCTTCTGGATTTCTTTTATTTGCTAATGCGAAGTTTTGTAATTTTTTAGGTGGGTCACCATCCTCCTATGAGTGCCGGACATGCTGAGAATGAGCATTTTACATATGACGTGACATCTAAACTAAAAACTAAATTTTTAGGGAACTCAGTTGATGTCTATCCTGTTGGAAGGTAATGACAAATACTCGTTTGCATCATTTTTGGTTTAATATATTTGTCCTTCAGTCATTCTCATTGCCAATCCTCTGTTGATCTTCAGATTTTCTTCATGTTGAGTTCAATTTATTTGTCTCTTGTTTAATTTATAAACAAAATTTGTGGTCTAATCATTTTCGTTTAATGCAGAACACGTGTGACTCTTAAAAGAGATGGTGTTGTCCTAGATTTAGTTCCACCTCCAACCAAGGTTAACAATTTGATATTTGGACGAACCTGGGTGGATTCACCTGGAGAAATGGTGATGACAAACTTGACTACTGGGGATAAAGTTGTTCTGTATTTTCAACCTTGCGGTTGGTTTGGGTATGTTGGTCCTCATTTCACCTTTCTTTTCTTGACTTTCTTAGATATGATTGTTCAACATTGCTATCCTTGCAAATGTCGGAACAGTAGCTCTGTCTGGTGCTTTTAGCTAGAAGTCCTTTTTGAAACTTTGATTGACCTCCATATTTTGTCTTGTCATGAGTATGACTGGATATATTATTATGCAGAAGGTAGCATTAGAGAGCTAGAGCTGATAAGATTCTTGTTTCTTGTACTACGTGAACATGAACTTCCAATTATGTTCCTGTGACTTAATTTTGATGGTTTTGATCCTTTCAACTGGTTCCTAACTCTGTGATTGCAATGATCTTTTGTGTTTAGATACTTGATGACAATACTGCATATTCTGAGAATTTCTCCATTCTCTCTAAATTCTGACTAGCTTATCTGGTAATCAATTTTGTAATTGCCAATAATCATAATTAACAACTTTGAGATGCACCAAGCGAGAAAAAAAATTCTGTCCCTTAATTGAGGTCTTTTTTTTTTTTTTTTCCCTCTGCTAGTTCTCTCTCCTATTCTAACTAACTAGTTTGGTAATCTATTATGATCAATTCCAATAATCATAATTAATAATCTTGATTATTAATAAACGCAAAACAATAAGTAAGAAATACTGTCTGTTTGATTTGGTTCAATTGGATGTTGAGGCTTTTTATTTACTTTATTAATTCTCTCTCTTTCCTCCATGTGTTTTCTGAGTTTGTATACGTTTGTTTCTTTTCCTTATTCTTCTGCAATTAAACGTTTTTTATGCTTGGCACGTTCCCAACTGTTTTGTGAAGTTAACACATCTTTTTTGTTACAGAGCTAATCGTTATGAGGTTGATGGGTATGTATATAATGCTAATGAAGAACCTAAAATATTGATGACTGGAAAATGGAGCGAGTCCCTGAGTTATCAACCATGTGATTTGGAAGGGGAACCTCTTCCTGGCACAGAACTGAAAGAGGTTAATTTTATTAACATTCTGATATTCACTTTTTAAATATATTTTCTGGTGAAAGACCCAAGACTGCCATTTCCTGTATGTTCATGTACTATCTCTTTCATTGCTCAAATCACGGGTTCATTCCTATGGAGAGATTTGAAATTTTAGCCATTAAACTATGTTGATGCTATTCTTGTTGGCCTTCTTGATCATATTGATTTCTTATGGTTTTTAAATATTTATGTGAAGTATAAACATTTAAACTATGATAAGTAATCATCTGCAAAAATATCCATACTGTATTTAAGTTAATTCTTGTCTGGCTGGTGGATTCATGACTAGAAATGTTTGAGCAGGTTTGGCATATTGCGGAAACTCCAGCAGATGACAAATTTCAGTATACCTACTTTGCGCATAAATTAAACAGCTTTGACACTGTTCCCAAGAAGTTGTTGGCATCAGATTCCCGTTTGCGTCCTGATAGATGGGCACTTGAGAAAGGTGACCTTTCCAAAGCTGGTGCTGAGAAGAACAGGTCTCTCTCTCTCTCTCTCTCTCTCTCTCTATTCAACTATTTACATGTAATGTAGATGTCTTCATCCGTCCATTCCACGTGCACAAGTCGATCAGTGGTTCTATATTAACATAAACAATTGGCAAGCATTTGAATCATCAAGAAGAGTTAGTTATGGTCATTTTGGCTATTATTATCATAGTTTCGTAAGTTGTACCGTTCAGAATAAGTTTCTTATGTATTAAATTGGTCGTATTACCATTTTGAATCATATGGTGAATCTATGGATTAACATATTGCAGCAACCCTTAATAGTCATCCCCTCAATTCTCAAACGGCTAAAATCAAGCTTTGCAAACTCAATTTAAGAACTATGTTTCTCCTTTTTCTTTATATAAGAAAGAAAGTACATTTTACACCCTTAGACTAGACCTATTAAGATCCATTAATTTTTAGAGTTTTGTTATGCTTTTTGAGGACATCTTGGATAATGTCGGGTTTAATCTTATGGGTCTTTTTACGATATTCTACTGTTCTTTTTGGCCTTTTTCTTTGTGTTTGCTCTCATCACCTTGAGTAATGCTCTGTCAAAAATAAGATATATACCTACTCTTTAATGCATTTTTCTATCAACTAAGTTAATTTTCTGCATTGGTGATGATATCGTTCATGTCCTATTATTCAAATTTGAGGCAGCTTTATGTGAATATTTCAAGTAGATTATGATAGGTTTCAGAACCATGGAAAAATATTTGAATTGTTCTGAAGTCGATGCATTGCTACGATAATACCTTGTTGGATTGAATTGTTTCAGTAAATCCCTTTCTTTCTTTCTTTCCTTTTTTTTCGTATGTGAGAAGTTGAACTGTTTGTTTTTCAATTTTGGATCCTTTCTGCGTTTTGGCCCTTTTCTCTCTCAATTCTATTTTTATCTCATTATCTTCATTGTTCATGTATTTTCATGTTTGCTTCTTTTGAGTTACTCTTGTGGACTTGGATATTTAGCACCTGTTAGACTACCATTATTTGGGAAAAATAAAGTTTTAAATAGTGATTTTTAGGAGAATGTGAGGTTAAAAAAGTGGGAAAATTTTTGGATTTACATACAATATATTTTATTGTGTGAATGTGGTTGAAACTAAGCATGTAGAAAATAAAGTGAAAATAATTGTTGTCAAACAGGGGCTTAGTTCAATCTTTGATTTTATTCATTATGAAGTATCCTTCAACAGTTATTTTTGTTCTTTATTTGTGAAAGTACTGTTTTTGGTGTTCCTTTTAAATATGTCTAGAATATCAGATATATTTGATTTCCAATACTCATGTTATTATTTAACTAAGGTTCATTGCGGAAGCATATATGATATGGTTGGTTTTTGTTATTGTGGTGGTATATCTTGTAACACGTCTGTTCTTACATCTTTCTAGTTTGGAGGAGAGACAGAGAGCTGAAAAGAGAGACAGAGAAGCTGAAGGCGGTAATTTTGCGCCAAAATGGTTTGATATGACTGATGAAGTCACAACTACGCCATGGGGTGAGTTGGAAATATATCGTTACAATGGCAAGTACACGGAGCATCGAAATTCTGTTGATGCTTCAGATGCAATCGTCGTAGACGATGTTCAGTCAATAGAATTTAATCCATGGCAGTTTGGTAATTTGTCTGAGGAATGAGATCATCCTTTATTTGTTATTGCAGGTTTTTTTTTTTTTTTTGAGATGTAGAACTAGCTATTGTTGTGGGTATGTATACATTTTAATGTTATTGGTTGTGGTGTTACATTAGCAAGTTGATATAATTTTCACAGAGTCACTGGTTTTCCCTTCTTTGCTTATATTCTATTTAGTATCTTTTAAATTTGTTTATCCATAAATTACTTCAAGTTTTGCCCCTTTTTGGTACAGATTCGTTGAAATTATTTATTTATTTTTTTTTTTTTTAAAAACTCATGGTATATTGAACTTTTGTGCAAAGAATGAATTCACTAACGGTGATGTATTTTTGGCGTGTGGTTCTTATTTTCAATATGTGGAAGACTAGGGGTACAAGCCAAGACTCGTGTGTTTGGTTCCATTCTTCCACGATTCGAGAGAAGCTAAGTGAAAGAAGTTTTGTTGTTTATTTGTTATTGGTGTAAATTTCCGTGAAATGATATACCGCCCGGCTCGTCAAAAACGAGTCACGAGCTGTTCGGGCTCGTCAAAAAGACGAGCACGAGCCGAGCCGAGCAGGTCGGCTCGTTTTTAATAAGCGGC
>CAIGRB010171400.1:66894-79854 GCA_903798255.1 Fraxinus quadrangulata | reverse complement strand
ATATATATATATATATATATTATAGGCGAGCTCACGAGTCGAGCTCGTGCTTATATAGGCCGGGCTCGGCGAGCCCATTGTCATCACTAATGTAAATAAAAAATACGAGATAGTTGTGTCTTGCTTTTATAATCGATGGTTTACTTGTAAGGATTTTTTTTTTTCGAGATTTATCACATTACATATGGTGTTAAACTTCATGCATATTCTTAGTTTTATTGGATGACTGTGTTGTGAATTTCATTAATTCCTTGTTTGAGTCCTATTTTTGTCAAAAAAAAATTTTTTTTTTTTTTAATAGTGTATTGTTGAGAAATGTGTGATTAAAAGCTAAAGAAAAAATTTAAATTCACGTGTAATATTATTTTAATGAAAAATATCGATTGAAATAGAATCAAAATACTATTAAAAAAATTGAGGGCTGCTAAGTTCTAAGTTACACTTTTGGAGCCTCAAAATCTCCCGCTGTCACTGAAGGGTGTAGTGAGTTGGACAAGTGAAAACCATTAAAATAAGATTTTTTTGAAAAAAAAGAATTTTGAAATAACGATTTTTTTAAGAATACATAAATCCTCGTTTGACTTTCATTATTCTCCATTATATTATAATACATTTTTTTTTCTCTTATCAATCACATATTTTCTAATAAAATAATATTACACGTAAAAAAAAAAATCTTCTTTTTTAGTCACACATTCTCCAAAAAAATTATTATTCATTTCAATATAATATGGAATAATATAGGCCAAATGGGCACAAAAAAATAGAAAAAAAATTTAATTTATGTGTAAAATATTTTATGATAAGAATGCGTGATTGAAAATGAATTTTTTTATGTTTTTAAAGAAATTATGTTTTAATGATTATCAAACATGCTAAATTTAGATCTATTGGGCTCGAAAGTCATATACCACCCCAGACTACAACTTTACCGAGATCCTCGGACAGTGTGTAATACTTGTAATTAATTAGATCACTAATTTAATTAAATAATATTATTTGTCTCATTAAATACTCAATTTAATTGCTTCGTAAATATTGTTCAGTTTTTTTCTCAGAAACAATCGTGTCTGTTGAACAAAATCCATCTATCTTAAACATTGTAACTGTCACAACGCACACAACGTTAATTGTAACGACAAATAGCAAAAGAGGTCCCACAATCATTCACCAATGCTGTAATTTGATCCTCAACCTTCAGAACGTTTCATTTAAATCCTTAATCTTTCAATTTGATAGCCAATAAGTCATTCCCAACTTTCCATCCAAAGTTGTTTATTCACCCTTTTATTTTACGCAACCTAGAACTTTTTCTTCGAACTCCTTAATTGAGGATGGCGTGGGAGCTAGACTGTTTCCTTAAGAGTAAAAAGAGTTTGCCAAACTTAGTAGTTTTGACTGAATTGTGAGATAAAACTTTGTCACTTGTCATTCAGGATAAGTTAAATTTGAAGAGAATTATAACCCCTGGTTTGGTATTGTTAAAAATCAGATTTTAGTAGTTTTTTTATAAAAGTTGATAAAATGTATAATTTAATAGTTATAGATTTCATAAAATGTGTGAATAAAATTAATTATTAATTTTGACTTTACGTTTTTATTAATTTTTAAACAATATCAAACAAGGGCTAATAAGAATGTGTGGTTCAAACTCAACCAGTTTCCTTTGCCAAGTTGAACTAGTCTCTCCATCTCTCAGTACAGCAGACGACCCATCTTACCATGATGTGGCTAAATCTTTCTTTTGAAAACTTTAAAAATCGGGATTGGATCTAAGCTCATTTATTAATTATTTTAGTAGGACTCGTATGAAATTTTTTCTTTAGTTTCTCCTTTCGTTTTTTTTATTTAATTTTCTGTTTACTTTAGACAATGAAATGATCTTCTTTTTACAAAAGATAATTGGATTATTAATTAAAGACAAAAGTAAAAATGTCCATTGAGGACACAAGTACTGCCAAGTTGAATAATTGAAGATTTAAGTGCTCCATTTTAAAGAATAGGGATCAAAATGCAAAGCAAATCAATGTTTGGAAACCTCTGCTGCTATTTTCCTTGATAATGGTGCAAATTAACAAGATTTATGTTATTAACAGCTTCATGTGATAAAGAATGGGCCCACTACCCACTGTCCTTAAATCTCAGTTTGTAACGCCGTTACTTTCTTGGCTTTATCACCTTCATCGCCGTCACTCCGTTTGTCCTCCCTTCTATTTTTGCAATATTTAAAAAGTTTAATTGTGGGATAATATTGAGTAGAAAATGTCCAATAAAGGGCTATGCATATGCCACATACGATTATGCTTTTTCGTCCCACGTGGCATGTAAAGTAAGTCGTTGGCCACGTATATTTAATCGGATTATCATGGAGACTATTTGTATATTTTAGGCAAAAGGTCCCCAACATATTAGAAATGTAGCAAGTAAGTCCTCAATCTGTTACTTCTTATGGAGCGTCGATAGACAATTTTACCTTTATTTTTTATTAAAAATTCAATTTTTTTAATTAAAATCATGGCTTTACGATTATCTTTAATTTTAAAAAAATGGAAATAAAAGAAAAACAAAATCCTTTTGTTGTTGAACAACCACGGGAGGTCGTGAATGTTACAAAATGAAAGTTAGGAGGATTGAAGTGGTCAAAATGTTGGGTTAGGGATCTAATAAGTGTTGGGTCCCATATGTGATTTTTCCTATATTTATTATACTTGTTTGATTGGATTAAAAATAAGATTTTTAGTAGATTTTAGTTGTAAAATTGATGAACATATGTAATTAAAAAAATGATAAATTTTGCATACTCCATAAAATATGACATTGAAAATGATTTCGAAGGAAAAAATTTCAAAAATTTGAGGCTAAATGGAACTATATGTAAATGTTTGATTTGTGATTTGGATCTAGGAGGTGGGAGATGAATCTTTGCCAACTTATGGGAAGAAATAAATAGAAATAGGAAAAAATAAAATAAAATAAAATAAAGTAATGGAACTAGATCTACATGCACATGCTTCTAAGTTGTAACTACACTAGTTGTGTTATTCATTTGTCCCATAGGGATATTCCCATCTTTACTCCTATAAATAATCAATATTTAATGCACCAAAATATACGAAATAATGAATAATTGTATAAGATTTTAGTTAAATTCTTTTAAAAGTTGTCCGGTCCATACACAAAACGTGGCGATCGTGCATTCTTTCTTTAAAGGAAAAAGGGTATAGTTCTAAGTTTGATGCTAAGTCGTATTTGAACCAGAAATATGATTGGTTAGGCATGAAATTTATGGATTGACACGTAGTAAATCGACAAATTTATACATAGTTCCTCACCTTTCGGATTTTCTTGGTACCCAAAAAGCTTACCCTAAAAATGGGAAATAAAGTTTCAAACGAATCTTTCCCACAAATAATTACATCAAATTAAAAAATTAGAGAGTAATACAAAATTCAAAAAACACAAAATTTAAAGAAAATTCCCTCGCTTAATGAACCAACGTTTTTCTCGAGGGTGTAAATGAATTTTAACCACAGGATTCCAATCTCTCGCCACGTGGCGCTATCCCATATCCGCAAAAGAATAGGTCTTTAGGCAGTTCCTTTCCGCAACCTTGTATAGACGGTCACTAATTTGGCTTCTACCGATTGGTCCGGTTTCAGGGGTCAATGGTATAAGAGTTGGGGTTTAAGCAATGGTGGAGGGTGGTTTTCACAGGGTTTTGGCCATTTTTTAGATAAGAGAAAAAGGCAAAAAATTATGAGAGAGAGGTAAATGTGCTAAAGATTTTTCCTGTAGTGAAAATGGAATATTCAGATTCTACTTTGAAATTTGTTTTTTGAAAAATTCTCTGATCCGTGGGTCCAATTCAAGGCGAATTCTACAGGGTGCTAATTATGTGGATTTTAGATGAAATGGAACATAAATCCCTTCCTCAAAGGTGAGATGATCAAAATTTTGCCTTGTACAGTTAGATTTTTTTGGATTTTTTTTTTTTCTGTTTTTTTGTTTGGTGGAGGGATTTTTTCTTATCTTCTCAAGGTTTTTCTACAACCAAGCAGGGCATTTCCACATTTTTCTTATTTTTCTTGGTTTTTAGTTTCATTTGATTTAGAATTTCTTACCCTTTTATCCATTTTGAATTTTATGGTCGATCTGAAATTTTGACGTGCAAACTTCTTTTTTCCAGAAAAAGTATTGGCTCCAAATTATTAGTTCTTTAAAATCTGAAAGATGATCAAGATCCATTCATTTAAGTTATTTCTCCATTTTTTGAATTTTTCGAGATGGTTTTGTGTTGATCTGTGTGTCTATTTTTTCAGATCATCTTCATGCATGTACCTTTTAATTTTATTTTTTAAAAAAATCCATGGATGCATGGAAAATAGTCTCTTTTTATACAGCTTTGAGATCCCTTCTATCAGAGGGTTTATTGAGGGGTTTTAATTCTTTGTTTCCCTCCTTAATTCAGTCTTTTGCTTTTCCTTTACTGGAAAGATTTAACATATTTAGAATTGTTTGAAATAAACCATCATTTGATTTTTTGGTTAATTTTGTGTTTCTGTACACTCTTCTTTGAAGAGTTTTTTGTTATTTTCGTCCACGTAGATGTATTGACTTCATTTGGATCACCGATCACATTGATCTGATATACTTTGGTAATCTAGATAGTAAGCATATATCAAGTTTGGGAAAATTGGAAAGAAATGTTGTTGCTGAAATATTAGAATATTAGCATGTGATCTTGGATCTCATGGCAATTTGTCATCTGAGAAGTCTTCATGGAAATACTGATAGGTATGCAGTGACTCGTTTTTTATGGTTGCATTGTCCATTTAAGACATTTTGGTTCCTGTTATGAATTCTGGATAATTTTACAATGAAGCTATCTCTTGGCATTAAGATGGAATTTTATGCTTATTAATGTTGGATCATTTGTCAACTAAAATAAATTTTGCATTAGCTGCTGGAGTTATAATGACTACGAATTCTTGATTGCCATGAGTGTCGTTTTTGATCCTATTTAATTGTTATATTTATGCCAGATTGTGTTTGTCGCATATGTTTCTCTTTGTTATTATTCGGCCTACCTGATCATTGCATGTTGTCCAGTCTGTTAGTCTATGGGACAAGATTAATCATAACGGTTTCAACTATGTGGCATCTCCCTCCCCCCCGGTTTGATATCATTAACTTGAACAACCCTAAACTTTTAAGTTACCTACATTGCTGATGTTTGTTCATTTGCAGGATTGGCTGTGCTTGAGTCTTCTGTCATAGGTGGCTTGTGGATGAGCCTTGATACTTAATTTAGATTGTAGAGTAGATTAAAGAATATCAAAGATTCCTGCTTTATGAAATTTTTTGGTATGGTTTCTGAAATATGGTGTTGCTGAAGAGGTTAGACTATGGATTTAATGGCTATCAGGTGCCTCCCACACCACGCGCTGCCAGATCAGCAAGGGTAATCCCAGACTTAATGACTAATGGAATACCATTATTTTTTTATTTTATTTTTTTCCTTTTCTGATTTGTGGTTCTGAAGAACTTCCTCTCCTTGCTTTCATTGTCATTTGTTTTAGAGGAGGTGTGAATTTAGGAGGAAAGATTATGACCAGAAGATGTGTGCATTTGACTTATTGGCTACTGTAGCTGGCAAGTTACTGCTGGAGGGGGGATGCTCTCCAAAATCCGTGGATACATCCTCTGATAAGGAGCAGAATGAAGTTGTGGAAATTTCTGATAGAAAAGGAAAAAACGATGAAAATAAGCCTTTGGAAGAAAAATCTTATGAACAAGATAGCTGTGAAAGAAATTTTCTATTTACTGAGATTGTCTCACAAGCCCCTTCTTCAAATTTTCATGCAAATAAACTTGCATGTGGCCAGAACGATGCATGTTCAAAGCCTGAATCTGTAATAACTTCTGAGAGCTCAGAAAAGTTTGGTTCTGCGGAACCGATGTTCAATAATGATTGCAAGCTTCGACTTGGAATTTTTCCTCATCCGGTAGATGTGGAGTCTTCTGTTTGTAGATTAGAGGGTGAAACTAAGAAACAGATAAAAATTGAGGCCCCAAATAATAGGAATTTGGCAATTAATAATCGTGCTGATACATGTAATGTGGGTCGTTCAGAGGCATGGGACAGAGAACCTTCTTCTTTAGTTAATGCAGCCGATCGTCAAAAGTTTCCCTTTTGCGGAGACCAAATTCTTTGTGGTTCTTTCCCTGTTAAGCAGGATGTTGCAAAGTTAGTTACTAGAGATGATGACGAAAAATATTCTGGGTGCACAAAGCCAAGCACCATGAATAAGGCCTTTAGGCCACCACATGTTGGAGATTGCAGAACTAGGAAGTTGTTGCCGTCTAAGTATTGGAAACCAACTCCAAATTCGAAGGATAAGGAACCTTATGATCCTCGTGAGTTGTTATTGATTGTTTTAGTTTACATTGTCACTTTTTGAGTGATATGGTCAAGCAATTTGTATGGCATAATCATTTTGATTTTATTATGTCTTCAGATGCAGAAAGATGCAATTACCTCAATAGGAATAACGGCTACAAGCGCAAGAGATCTCAAAGAGATTATCCTTTCAAAAAAAGGAAGTTTTTTGACGGCAGCTCTATGTCTAATTCTGATGAAGGAATTTGTAGCGATGTAATAAGTAGTGTGCCTGAGAATGGCTATGGTGGCGGTGCATTAGGTTCTTGTCCATCTCTAACAAGAGGTTAATTCTCATCAGCATGCACTAAACACTTGTACAATCAACATGTATATGTCTTGAATTTTGCTCGGAGATGAATGACTTCAGCTTAGTTAATTTGACACCAAATGCAGTGCCAATGACTCCAACTTCTTTACGTGGTGAACGTGGATCCTTCCAGTCCAGGAATTCCCATGGTATGAGAGCAATTCATGGAGTAAATCATTTTTACTCTTATGACTTTGTGACTTGAAAAATGTCTGACATTCAAAGAGGTTCTCATTTTGAGATATTTTTCCTTTTACTCAGTAAAGCTCGAGATCAAATCTTTTAGAGTTCCGGAGCTATTTATTGAGGTTCCAGAATCTGCAACTGTTGGTTCTCTTAAGGTATTTGAATATCAGTTCTGGGTGTTCTATAGAAATTATAGCTTTCAATTCTGACTTTGTAGTTTAGAGAAATATTATTGTGCGACTATTGAGTAAGATTCTCTGGATTGATGATGTGGCATGTCATACTTTCTATCAAACCCTGTTTTAGATATAGAAGTTCTGTGCAAATGAGGAGGTTTTGCTTGGAAGTCCATGAGATCAACTCATGTACTACCAAGACGTGCTTAGTGCTCTTAAATTTGAACTTGACATTCTGAATCTATTACCACTACAATCAGTTCTCTTCGTCACAATTAATATAGTTCACATTCACACAGTTTCAGTAATATAACACATTATTACCTGCTTTGATGCAGAGGACAGTTATGGAAGCAGTGACAGCAATATTTGGTGGTGGACTGAGTGTTGGTGTACTTCTTCAGGGAAAGAAGATTAGAGACGATAACAAAACATTGTTGCAGACTGGGATTTCTCATGATAACAAGTTGGATTCTCTGGGTTTTACCCTCGAGCCCACCCCTACTCAACCTCCTTTATGTCTAGAAGATTGTAGTTTTGAACTTCCTTGTGATACTCCACAACCACTAGCAAGGTATTATCGTTGTCCCACACAAGCATTTACGTTCCTTGGCTGGTCAAATAATTGTTTAATTTTCCATCTGATAAAGTTGGACACGTGCATACCTCTTCTTTCTGGTCTGACAACGTTTTAACTACTTATTTTCACTACTGTTTCATATATTGTCCAATGGATGATGAAGTTCTCCTGAGGTATCAAAAATAGCCACTTCAGTCTTGTCTTGCTGCTGATAGCGTTTTATGCTTTTCCAGCAGGTGTCCACCAACGCCCAATGTAGGTCAAATTTCTCATCCGCAGGGTAATTTGGATACTCAGTCAAATCCTGCAGGAACTAATATATGCAATTTCTTTGAAAGTGATCGTGATTCAGCTCCTTTCCCTCCAAACATGTCTTTGGAAAAAACTACAACAGACTCAAAAGCACTGGTTTCTGTCCCCCCCATGAAAGCGGAGGTACTGACTATGGTTCCCGTGAGGAAATCTAGGCAATCTGAGTCAGCACAGCGCCGAATCCGTAGACCGTTCACTGTTTCTGAAGTGGAAGCACTGGTTCAGGCAGTTGAGAAGCTTGGAACAGGAAGGTAAACCATACTGTGGAGTTATGCAAAAAGCTATGCACATGCATGTGTGATGACCTAACTATAGAATTATGAGAAAAACAAAAATATTATGATTAGTTTTTCAACAAACAAATTTCTTCCTGAGAGTTTTGACAAAAGTTGTGTGCTTCAAGATTCCTGACTTGATTCTATATTCACAAGATATATTCTCTGTCAAAATTTCTTTCTTTGATCTCCATAGTTTCTCTTCTTCACTTACTTTTGTTCTGCAGATGGCGTGATGTTAAGTTGAGAGCTTTTGATAATGCAAAACATAGAACTTATGTGGATTTGAAGGTAAGAAAATGTTTCCATTCTTCTAACATATAAATTGCAACCTTCTTATTATTTAGAGGCCAAAAATAAAGTTTTCGAAACTCAAGTCACTCTTTCCTTGTTTTCTTCCATTAAATTTGGTGTCGTATTCAATCAAAATCGGTGGTTTAATAGTTTGCTGACTGTCATATTTTAGAACCTTTAAGGGGTCTGGGTTGGAAAGTGAAAGAAGCAGCACAAGTTTTTCCTTGTGCTCATTCCTCGGATAGGTCTTGTAACACAACTCTTTCTCAGGACAAGTGGAAAACATTGGTGCACACAGCAAGAATCTCTCCTCAGCAAAGACGAGGAGAGCCTGTGCCTCAGGAGCTCCTTGATAGAGTCTTGACAGCCCATGCTTTCTGGTCCCAACAGCAAGTCAAGCAACAGCTCAAATCTCAATCCGAGACTTGCCTTCTCTGAATGATTTACTGTAGAAAACTGGCAGCATGTTACCGTAAAAGGAACCTACGCGTTCTTAGAGCGCGATATTCTGATTATTTTTTTGTGATTAAAAATACTTATTATTTAAAAAAATGTTGTGTCAAGAAGTACAGTACTTTATGTAATAGTTTTGACTTGCAGTGATTTGTTTCCTGCGAGGAGGGATGGCATTTTGTAGATTGTTGACAGAATAAGTGTTTTGCGGGTAGAAATTTTTTCAAGAAGACACTGCCATTTTCTCAATGTCAAGTTCCTTTACAAATTCTCGTGTTTCTTTGTATGTGTTAGGGGAAGTTCATTTGTTTGTAAATTTTATAGCATGAACTCTAATTCATTAATTTATTTTGAAAACGTTCAATTTGTTTTATTCGATTTGGACTCATGAGACACGTCATCCAACCTGACTATCTAGCTAGTTTCTATGTAAATACCTTTGATCGCATGATCATGTCTTATCCTTCTTTAGCATCATAGCATAATTGTTTAAGACTCGTGCATTCGTGTAAATATGCATGCATTGCTTGCCACATCATAGTGGTTGTGTCTGGTACAAAATTAGAGTAGATAGTATAGCCTATATGCATCGTGTCCTTAAACCAAAATTATTAATACCATTTGCGTTTTCCTTCTAAATCTATTATAAGGAGGCATAGTTGGTGAGCAGCCAACCAACCTCCGTCGTGCTTCTGCCCTCATGGAAGGGTAACCTGCAAACATCCTCATGCACTAAAAGCGCAATCTTTAGGGGCCACGTAGACAACTAAGGGCCTACTTTAGTTACCAAAGGATGGATAAATTACTTGTATTGGGTCAGGAACCCATCTAGCAGCATTAGGACTTTGTGGCCTTCATTGGGCATCTAGAGGAGGCTTGAAGTTATCAATAGAAAATTAATATACTTCGGGGGCTAGAAATGCGATCGTGGGATGAAGCCACATAGTTGGATGAATATTGTAAGATGTCGATATTTGAGAACGAGTATGCTCTGCAGGAACTTTTTGTTAGTCTTGGATTAACAGACCCACTTGTGCCCTGTAGGCATCATCAGGTTTTTTCAAGCATTTTCAGGAGTGTTCAGGCCATGTCAAGCATTATCATGTTTTCCAGGAACGGTGTGCACGCCATGGCAGTGATGCATGCACACGAAGGTAGCAACATGTGTAGGCCATGGTAGGGACGCAGGCACACGAAGGCAGCAACATGTGCATGCCGTATCAGGGACGCAGGCACACTAAAACAGCAACATGTGCAGGCTATATCAAGCACGCATGCACACGAAGGCAACACCGTGTGCTGGTCATCTAAGGCATCTTAAGGTTTTTTCAAGTATTTTCAGGAATCGTGTTCAGGCCATGTCAGGCATCATCATGTTTTCAAATATTGTAAGATGTCGATATTTGAGAACAAGTATGCTCTGCAGGAATTTTTTGTTAGTCTTGGATTAACATATCCACATGGGCCCTATAGGCACTGATGAAGGGCATAACGGCAAGCATTAAGCTAAAATGCATGTAGACAGCGAAGAGCACAAGAATTGCATTGTCGGGGGGGGGGGCATGTGATTGACCCTGAGCTCCTTTCCAGCGAGAATGATTCTAGAGGATCGTATAATGTACATGAGCATGCGGGCTAGCTAGATGTGTATTGCGAATAGGCAAGTGCTTTGGCACCAAGTGCAGCGCAGAGATGCATTCCAGCGTTTACACGCTAGTAAGCTTTGTGGGCGAAATAAATATGTCGTATCTAGAGTCGTGACGAAAATTATCGGATCCGTTCGGCTACTGCCTACAGGTGCGAAAGACTCAATGTGAGACTCAGAGTCGGCCCATATCACTAAGACATGTGCCTGATGAGTCAGCAGGACTTGACAGCCTAAGGGATGTGTCTTGAACTTGATCGGGAAGATAGGTCTCAATCTTGTCGACTGTGGAATTGTTAATGGTATTGTTTCTACAATATAAAATGTCTCATTTGAATGTTCGACAGAATTACCTTGAACAATGTAAGCAGATGGATCAACAAGATCGCAGTGTTAATTCGAACCCACCAAATTCACGATATTTCCTTAAAACGAATTTGCTGCCTTCAAAAGGTGCTAAATGCGTCCAGCAATCGTTTCCCATGATAGAACGAATTTCGTCTCCTACAAAAGCAGCACAGCAATCTGCAGGAGTTCCAACGAACTCAATGAAGTGTATTTACTTCGAAATGAATATCAGAACGGGAGAGGGAGGATAAGATTCAATGTAGAGAATAAACGCAATGAAAATGATGTAATTTTCTGGCTGCAGGGCGGGCTATTTATAAACTTGTTCGTGGCCATTCGAACAACCTTCAAGCTTTTTCAGAACAGTCGTCACTGTTCAGACAGTCCCAAAAAAAAAATGAACAGACGCAAGGTTCGGTTAACAGTTGACTGTTTAGACAGTTGACAGTTGGCTGTTTAGACTGTTAACAGTCCATCCAGAAAATTACTCGAAAAATAAGCCAACAAAAAATAATATCATTAAGTGTACCCAAGAATTTGATTAATAACATTTTTGCCCAAAAATTTAAATAAATTTTATCTAAAAAATTAATATAGTCCGAACCGGACTTGAACTCGGGCACGTGCCGAGCCGACCGGATGGCCGCGGCGGCGTGCGCGTGTGGGGTTAGGACCGAACCCAATAAGATATAGGTCTCCTCTCTTTTAAAGACTATTAGTACCTCTTGGGGTCCAAACCCAATTCACAACATTACACTATATAAACCACACAAAAGTTTCATAACTTTTCAATATGGGACAAGTGTATAAGAATTTTTTTAATAAATTTCAAGTGGGTTACTTTGACATTAAATATTTCATTCAATACTAAATGGTTTTCGATAAATAAATATATCACGTTAATCCTTTTACGGAGTAGAACGAAAATATGCTAGGTCCCGTTAAAAATAAGGTACAGGTCCCATTGAAATTTAGACTCAAAGTTGATCCATTTCACTAATATATAAAACCATTTTCCAACAAATGGGACATACGATGGCTCATTCAGAAAGATTTAGGAAGGCACTGTACCATTACTCTTCACTTTTCGATATGCTGGACTGGACAATTCCACGGGAAGATCAAGAAAGGTTGTTGTATTAGGGAAGAATTCGGGAGGGGATGTAATGAATGCCATAGCATGTGAAGAACCCAAAAGGATCGTACAACCTGAAACATAAAAGAAATGGCAGGTCCGGAATCAGAGGGCCGGTTTTAGGCAGCTCCCACTAAACCAGGATATTGTTGTGAAAGATGTAAAGGCGAAGTTGAGAACAGGTTACAACGATGATTTTCTGCTAGATGGGGGTAGCAATTGGACGCTGCAAGGATGGAAAGGACGTGTAACTTATGCTCTCTCATGTTTCCTGTGGCTGTATAAGAATGATTGAAGAAGGAACTTTTTACTTGTACAATCAATGACTGACTTGAGTGTCAAATGTAATATGAAAAACATGAATAGGTGTCTAGGTTTTGCAGGTGACAGGGATTAAGATTTGAAGAGTGGATGCCCATGAGTTGTCAAGTAAAAATTTTAAACATTTTCATGGCTAGATTTTTTTTAATAGTATTTTCAAGTTTAGTATTTGCACTTTACTTGGTAGTTTTGACATTCTCATTTTATTGATATTTCGTTTAAATTGATGTTTGAATTATGTTATTTAAATTTAGCCACCGTTTGACTTCCTTTGAAACAAAATAATTTATTTCCCATGCTCATTTTCAATCATACATTCATAATAAAATATTTTGCACTTAAATTCAAAAGTTTTTTATCACATTCTTCAAAAAATCACTATTCAAAACATCATTTTTACATAATAATGACCATCAAACAAAGGTTTAAATGTGACTACTTTAAATTTGTTTAGTTGATTTATCGATTCCCCTTTAAAATTACAAT